>BLKR01003671.1:60000-135484 GCA_011170035.1 Teleogryllus occipitalis | reverse complement strand
GAAATAATTATTGCATGCAATTTTAAAGCTCATTCATGCCGAACATTATTTTATTCCGATTCAATTTTCATGAAGGGTTAACATAAAATGACCGTGTAACAATTAAATCAGACGAGGTTTATCTCGAGAAATGTTGTACCAAGATGGTGTAGCTGTTGTAATTAATGCGCCGCATTTTAATCTTGAAAATGGATTGTCACCCAGTACAAATATTTGATTCCATCGGCCTTTCGTTATCCAGATGCCCTAACTAAGCTATAGAATCGAACATTTCATTCGGAACTATTTAACGAACGTCTAGCGATCAGCATTCGTATAAACGACACAAGTGTTCTCGTAAGCGCATTACTGAAATCAAATGCTTGTGCGTGCAGTATTACTTCCATCAATATATTGTATTTTTTAATATTAAAGAAAACGAAACACGTAAAATATGTTATAGACTCAGTCCTATGCTACAGCTCTGCTGAACAGCAGCATACATGGGCGCTTGAACGGTTGCAGTGAATTTTGCTTCGAGTTTTTATTTACACTCATATTTGCCAATAATATAATACGCATTACTTACAGTTTTTCTCCAACAAACACTTTTGAAGCTCTCTCAGGTGCAATAGGAATTAATCCACACAACCAAAACGTAACCCCAGTTTTCAACCGTCAGTTGTGAAAAAGTACTTCATGGTAAGATGGCCTCATGTCCGTGCGTTCCACTGCGCTGAAATAAAGAGAGAAAATGTTGCTAGCATCTGCCGCTGAGGACAGGAGCGCTGCCATCGCGATACTCCCGTAAGAAAACATAGAGCTTCCAAATAACGATGGATTATTTACGATATCTATCTTGTTGCAATGACAGTAATTTCATTTAATTGACTACTTATTTATTGTTATTCGTAGTAAATAACTATTTTCATTTGAATCCATTTAATACAGCTACTCGATACTATTCTATCCGTTAGCGTTGCACTGTGGGAAATATAGGAGACGCTGAGAAAGAGCGCCAATTTCAAATCATAAGGGTTATAGTGTTAAACATTGTTCCTGCGGTGAAGATTTACAGTTGTGTGTGCATGCTTTAGGGCTTTACCAAACTAAGAAGCCAATCTGCAAACTATTGATAGAATTTTAACAATTGGTCAATAATTCATTGTTCTATTAAGGATTCATGGTTCGAGCCTATGTACATTGGATTTTATGTTTTGTATGCCCAACAAAATGAAATATTAAAAGGAAGTCATTTGTCAACTTCTTCCACACATTCTTAATCTTTATATGAATTCTGTGTAATTGTGAATTGAAAAGGGACTTATTATTTTAATACCTGCTTTCTAATCATATCAAAACTCCTAAACGGATGATAATTTTGGATGCAAATACTATAATATTGTTTTTAAGAATAAAAATATATGATATTTATAAGTGATAGGCCCGGCCAGTCGTCCCTAAACCAACATTTTCTGTAATTTTGTTTTCAAACAATTACCACATTTTTTTAGATCAAATCCAAAGGAGAATAATTTTCATTTGAATTACATTTTATATTTGCAATTAATAATAAAAAATATTACTTCAAAAACATTTACAAGTAGGGTGACAGAACAGATAGTGATCTTCCCCCTGAAATCGTTTCAGAAACTGCTCTGATTTTTCTTTTCAATTATGATTTATTTCTAACTATTAAAATTGCCTGGTTTTGTAAGAACATCTTACGTTTTGTATTTCATGATAATTAACGAAGATGTTATTTCAAAAGCGTTAATGGATAGGATGTCTGAATAGAAAGTTGCCCTATCCCTGATATCCTATCTGAATCTTCCTTTAATTTGTTATTTCAATTGTGATTAGTTTCCAAGTATTAGAACCTTCTAATTTTGTTGTAACTTATTACATTTTATATTTCAAAACAACATTTATACAATGTATGATTTCAAAGCATTTATGTATTTCTGAGCATACAGGAAACATAAAAAGTGAACACAAATAGGGTTGTCTGAACAGAAAGTGGTTCTCCTGAAATACTATCCGGTTCTTCCTTTGATTTGTTATTTCAATTGTGGTTTGTTTCCAATTAATAGAACTTTCCAATTTTTTTGGATAATGTTACGTGGATCATGTGTTTCAAAGTTACATTTACACAATATAAAATTTCAAAAACTTTTATGAATATCTGAACATTTAGGGTCTCAACGCACATGGGTGTGTGTGACCACAAAGTGGTTCGTCTGAAATCATTTCTGGTTTTTCTCCTTATTTGTAACATCAGTTGTGATTTGTTTCCAACTAATAGAACTTTCCTATTATTTTTGGATCATTTTCCTATTTATTTTTCAAAGTAACATTTAAACAAAATAAAATTTCAATGGGAAAATATTTGAAATCCTTTGTGGTATTCAATTATGGTTTATTTTCAATTATTTGAACTTTATAGTTTTTCGAGAATATATGAATAAGATAACTACAGGAATATATAAAATAACTACTTTCTATGATATCTGGTTATGAAGAAATCGTTATTGAATACCTTTTATTGTTATTCTCTGTGTCTTTAATTGTGTGTTATCTTTAATAGAGTAAAGTGCGTGTGGAACCAAAAAATATCAGAATGAAATATATGTCTTGCAATTAACGAAGTATATTTTATAACGGTGTGAAGTATTAGAAAAAAAATAATGATTATATTTTCGTCTTTAAATTACTCTTTTGGGTACAAAATGATACTAATGTGTGAGTGGAAGCACATCTAACAAGAAGTTCTAAAACTTATAGCTTACAAAACTTGAATCACTTTTCGAACCAAGTTCCTTTGGATTTACTCTGGCGAAAATGCTGCTTTTTCGGCAGAAAAGCTAGTTGTGAGAGTTGATACCACAAACGGGACCTTTTTTATTTCTTCTGATTGCAGTAAATTACTTTCTCTAATGCAGTGTGTAGTTAGAATCTGTTTTGTGGGTTCTCGACATCAAAAACGTGCTTTCCGACCCTCCGTCCGTCTGGGAACAACGCTAGCGCCTAAACCAAGGGTGTTCAACTTGCAAGGCCTCGAGAGCCACAACTTAAACCTTTAATATCGTATGTTTCTTACTCTGGCGATCCTCACATAACTTCCCCATGATGTTGATCGCGGCACTTTGCCTGGTTTCTTGGAAAAAAGGGAAGGGGAACGGAACCAAACGTGATATCAAACCGTACCGTGCATAACGCAGTGAATCAAATTGGGATGATTTTTAATTTCTGAATTTAGTAAAAATTTCCTTAATCAAACTTTCTCTTTTTACACTAAAGAAGGGTTGGCCAGAGCGCTGCTTGGGTGCTAGGGGCGCAATGTTCTCGTCCGACATAGTTGCACGGGACTTTCACTTTTCACTAATAACTGGGGGGGGCGGAGTTTGTTGACCTCAAATATCGCCAAAAATGGTCAATGAAATGCGCTTAAAAGTATTGAAAATGTCTTAAAAACAAAGAGAAATGTCATTAAGATATGATTAAAACCAGTTCGGATGAATAACTCAAACTGTTGAGTTATTGGAGCAATTTTGGCATAGTTTATGAATTGTTAAGGCTAATAATTTAGGAGATATCGTGCCCTTTCCTCGCGGAGGGGGCTTCCAAGAGTTTAAAATCTGGGGTTCAAACCTGAGTATTTTAAACTAACCGGTCCGCGGCAAATTTTTTGATTGCCGAATACAATTAGCAACGTTCAGGAGCAAATTTTGGCATAGAGTATGAATTGTTGCGGCTGTAAGTTTGGGAGGTATCGTGCCTTTTCCTCGCGGATGGGACTTCCAAGTGTTTAAATTCTGGGGTTCGAACCTGGATATTTTAAACAAACCGGTCCGCGGCAAATTTTTTCATTGCAGATTACAATTAGTAATTTTTAGGAGCAAAGTTTGGCATAGAGAATGAATTGTTAAGGCTAATAGTTTAGGAAGTATCGCGCGTTTTCCTCGCGGAGGGGGCTTCCAAGAGTTTAAAGTCTGGGGTTCGAACCTGGGTATTTTAAACTAACCCGTCCGCGGCAAATTTTTTTATTGCTGATTAGAATTAGCAGCGTTTAGGAGCAAATTTTGGCATAGAGTATGAATTGTTAAGGCTAATAGTTCAGGAGGTACCGTGCCTTTTTCTCCGCAGAGGGGGCTTCCAAGAGTTTAAATTCTGGGGTTCGAACCTGGGTATTTTAAACTAACCCGTCCGTAGCAAATTTTTTGATTGCAAATTACAATTAGCAGCGTTTAGGAGCAAATTTTGGCAGAGATTATCAGTTGGTAAGGCTAATAGTTTGGGAGGTATCGTGCCCTTTCCTCGCGGAAAGGGCTTCCAAGAGTTTAAATTCTGGGGTTCGAACCTGAGTTTTTTTTAAATAACTGGTCCGCGGCAAATTTTTTTATTGCAGATTACACTTAGCAACGTTTAGGAGCAAATTTTGGCATAGAGCATGAATTGTTAAGGCTAATAATTTAGGAGGTATCGTGCCTTTTCCTCGCGGAGAGGGCTTTCAAGAGTTTAAATTCTGGGGTTCGAACATGGGTATTTTATACTAACCGGTCCGCGGCAAATTTTTTGATTGCAGATTACAATTAGCAACATTTAGGAGTAAAGTTTGGCATAGAGTATGAATCGTTACGGCTATTAGTTTTGGAGGTATCGTGCCTTTTCCTCGCGGAGGGAGTTTCCAAGAGTTTTAATTCTGGGGTTCGAACCTGGGTATTTTAAACTAACCGGTCCGCGGCAAATTTTTTGATTGCAGATTACAATTATCAATATTTAGAAGCAAATTTTGGCATAGAGTATGAATTGTTACGGCTATTAGTTTTGGAAGTATCGTGCCTTTTCTTCGCGGAGGGAGCTTCGAAGAGTATAAATTCTGGGGTTCGAACCTGGGTATTCTAAACTAACCGGTTCGCGGCAATTTTTTTAATCACAGATTACAGTTTGCAACGGTAAAGGTTAAATTTTGGCGTAGAGTATGAATTGTTACGGCTATTGGTCTTGGACGTAACGTGTCTTGTCCTTCTTGAGGTCGCTCACCATAGGAACGTGGGTCCTTTTTTTTTTTTTTTTTTTGTAAATATCTTTTGAAAGAATGGAGATATCAGTATGATTTCTTCACTAATCGTTTATAAATAAAAAGCGGCAAATTTGGAGTACTGTTTGGTGTGTATGCTTACATTAGTAGCGGATTTAGATGCGTGGTCCTGCTAACTTCCAATGGAAGTTAGCAGGACCATCGATTTTTTTGAGAAATTGACCCGCAGCAAATTTTTTATTTTCACATCTTAAGAACGGCAAAAAAGCGGCAAATTATGAGCTATACAGTTTTGTGATTGGGTGAAATGGTCCTGCTAACTTCCAGGACGTCGCTTAAAGTGAACCTGGTCCCGTTTCACTTACATTACAAATAAGCGTAAGAAGATTCGGTTATAGTGAACCTGAACATCGGGTATAGTGAACGCAGGAAATTCAACGTCCTGGAAATTAATTGGATCTCGCATTTTATTAGGAGAGTAAAAGGGCCTTCGGGGAGTGGGACTGTGTTCGAACAGCGGAAGAGGCATTGAAAGGTGCCAAGACTGCATTACGATACTTAGAAACAGACGACAATGCAGAATCAAGTAAGAAGAGAGCACGAATTCTGGCTGGAGAAGGATCTAGAGAAATTACAAAAAAGAAAAAAATGTACGAAGCAAACAATTGAAAATAATCGATTTTTAAGGACGAATGAAAATATTGAAGTTTTCAGTTCGTGCTGGTAATGAATTTTGCTACATAGTAATAAAAATCAATCATTGTCGAGGAATTCTACTTAATTTTGAGATCACCGGATAAAGTGAACCTCCGATATAGTGAACCTAACATGTGAGTCCCTAGAAGTTCACTATAACCGGAGTCGACTGCATCTGGTACAGATATTCACTGTTTTTGAGTTTGAATGACAGTTGTGAGACATTGCGTAGCACATAAAAAGAGAAATTGTAACGCAGTCAATCTCCAATCAATTAACAAAGGATTTGTTGTCAATGCACACTACACTGCATATAAGTTGATCGGATGCCTTTTACACGCATTTTTATTGTCTCTTACAGTGAATTATAACAGACACTGTTTAGGAGTTCCAGTGATGACCACCGCATGATGCAGCACACGTGAGAATGCTATTGAGACAGTCAATTTTACAGTTCATTAACAAATAACTGTGTGTGCACGGTACTTTGTGCACAAGCTAATATACCTTGTATGCCCACTTTACACATTACTGCTGTAATTGGCATGATTTATAACACAATAAGAAAAAACCGGATCAGCCAATGAGGATTGACCGTTGCAATTAAAAGGACTTCGAGCTATGTTAAATTATAATTTAAACAAAGATGTTTGAACATATAGCAAATTGAAACCTAAGAATTTGGGCGAAGTTATGAAGATAATATATTAGGTTGATTGCATTGTGCAACAGTTTCTGAGAACTGTTGCCTCGCGAAGCTGCACGCAAGAGAATATGTGGGCTGATTCTGGAATGCCTGTACAGGCGGGCAGATTACGTACTCTCATGTAAGCGAAGCATTGCATCTTAACAATGATTAAAACATAAAATGCAGAATACAATACAATTAACATGGTTGTTACGGTCGTACAATACTCAACTACAGTCATATGGCAAGACGTGCATAATATAGCATAAATAATATGTTTATAAAATAATGCATTATATGTTCAAGCTTGTTCCGACACCCGAAACACACGGAACAGCCCTGTAAATGTAGTAATGCCCTGCGAAACCGTATAGAGGATCCGAGATCTGTTTTCTATTAAAAAACAGGCCTGGGCCAAAGAAAGCCCGATTCCCAAGATGACAAAAGCCTCTTTGAGATTGTCCAGCTGCACGGGTTTTACGAGATTAACTGAAGCCTCTATTTCATGAGATGAACAATACATTAATTTGTTGTCGCCGTACAACATCAACTGTGCGCAAGCTTCTTGTTTGAGTTTTTTTAACAAACCAGCTTCTACTGATGTTTGAATTACCTTCTCAAAAGTTTTTGCATGAGGCCAAATCTTCCGTACTGGAAAAGACATATAAGAAGGAGTGAAAAGACACACAGACGTTTTAATCACAGGGTAATCCAAAATCTCAGACTTGTACACGGGTATATGTGTTTCATAACTAAGAGCCACATCTTCTTTGGGATCAAACGCTCCATTTTTCCAGAATGCATCTGAGAATTTTGAAATCAACGATGCATAAACATTACTTTGCGACTTCAGCCACTGTAAATATTGTGGATCCAATGTCGGCGGTGCGTAAATGCGCTTAAACGCCGCGTCCACCTCTTCCAGCGTGCGGAACTCTTTCCCTCGCCCCGGAGACACGATGGAGCCCGTGAGGAAGCCGCCGATGAAGTTCCACAGGAAGAAGCTGAGCAGGCTGACCCAGAGGCAGAGGCGGTGCAGCGAGGCGTGGGAGGCGCCGCTGATGAGGCAGCCCAGCACGGCGAACGCGGCGTCGCCCCACCCCACCCCGAAGCCAAGGCCTGCTGCGGCGACGACGCCCACCACGCAGGCGGCCGTGGCCAGCCAGATGCTCAGCGACACCGTCAGCAGCAGGCTGAGCTGCCTGGGCCCCGGCGCCTCCACCAAGAAGCATAGGTCGTCCTTGTCGTGCGGGTACAGTATACTCATGTTGTCCATCTGCGTCAGCCCCACGTACACGGGTTCAGTAAGGATGTCCAGTTCACCGGTGGCCAGTTGCTTGTAGCCCAGATCGACATCGAAGAAGTTAGTAGAGAAGTCTGTGTGCGAACATCCTAACTCTAATCTTCCTTTCACCATATGAATGAGTTTTAGGGAATGCTGCACGAAGAACAGGCTATTTACAATCTTTTTGCACCAATGAAGCACTTCATGGGTGTAGGATAAAACACCGTAGTTCACGATCGCTTCCCTTTCTGGAGCAACGACAAGGGCTTTTGCCGTAGTATTTGTAGGGTATGTCGTTTCTTGTACCAGTTTTTCTCTCATGTTTTGAATGAGGTGTCGTTTCCATGAAATTCTTGAATTTGTGTTCGTGGCTGGTAGAAATAGGAAAATTAAAAGGAATATTAATTTGAACATGACTCTTCTAACAATCTGAGGGCTCGATATAGTGATACCTCAACGGAATCCTGTGTCTTGATGCCGTGAACTCTGGAAACAAAACATTCTTGAATGATTTGAAAAATGTATCTGTGCGGTAATTTGGTGTAATTATTATGTACAACTTAATGCTACAAGAGTGACTTTGGATGGAAAGAGGAGAAAATTAAAGAACGAAATATGGCAACAATGACATTTTTGACATGTTGAAATCAAGGGGAAATGAAGATCCTAATTTTATTAATACAATTTTTTAATACACAATTGTTTAATTTCTATTCATTGTTTATATATTGTGATAATTGTTAATATATAATTGTTTTTATGTTAATACATAAAAATTTTGTTAATAATTTTGTTAATACAAAATTACTCTAAACGTTTTGAGTTTTTCAATATGCTAACAGCCAGTTTCAAGCTGTGTGCCACTGAAACATGCGAATGCATATTGTAAAAATAAGATTAATGATCTGAAGTAAAATATTAGAAAATTAAAAAAGGATGCATACAATCATTTCTTAAAATTTCATGAGCAATTAAAGCATCTTATCCTAAAATAGGAAGAGGTGCACATTGAAATTTAAATCAAATGAAACAGTAACATTAACGAAATACTCAATGAAACACAAAACGTGAGTGAGTAAAAAGTGAAATTTACGAATTGGAGACGTTAGCGTTATGCCTTTGGAATCATTAGAATTCATTAATTTTATTTATAAAATGTCTGAACAAATCTTAACCTCCTCTCGCTACTAAATATAAAAAACCTTTGACTTCTCCCCGTCAAAATATGTTTATAGAATTAGATGATCGTTTGGTAAAATATTTTCTCTTCAATAAACAAATAGTTAATATTTATTTCTGTAATTGAAATATTAAAATTACTTTAATGTTTATTACTTACATTTGGTTGCCTTCTTTCTATCTCGCATAGAAAAAAATTGCATCTCGAATGCAAATGTGAACCCTTCCCTTTCCTGTTCCTATTCTCTCCGTTGCGGTGAATAACTGTGTCGACTAGAAAGGTGTAGAAATAATTACCAATACTTCGAATTTCCTACGATTCACACCACCATTTACGTTAGTGCAGCCTCGTAGAATAGAGTGAACAGATCATACTAAAGTCGATGAGTATCCCTTTTATTTGCATGTGCGGGAACATTCTATTTCCTCCTTTACGAAAAGCGAGTTGCTAGCCACAATTACACTCTGAAACAATACCACAAACGCTGAGGGCCATGTCCCTTGTAAATTACAATTTCATAAATGAAAGCATTGCGAAATGAAGCCAAATATCATTAGCCAAATATCCTACATCTAGAGACTTACATATCCTGTACAAATTATAGGGGTCAAAATTTTGTCAGGGTAGGAAATATTTCACTCTATCCATTTTATTTAAAGGGTAAAAAACAAGGATACACATTTTTCAAAGTGGTTAAACATTATTAAAGCCGCTCTGCTGAGCACTCTTTTAGTTAATGAGAATTTATAAAAAAAAGTTTGTCTAGCCTAAAGGTCTTCATGTGTGTAAGTGTTAAAAGAGCTCACTTTGAACCATAATAAAGGTTTTTTACCGGCAAGTAATTTTTTTAATAAAAAAAGATTGGTTTATATTAGAACCACTTCGATGCTATAATAGTAGTATTGGCAACCTACATTCAATGGCATTTCGCATTAACCGATTATTACGTAAGTAAAGAATGTGCTTCTCTACTTCAGTCTGTTTCATTTATAAGCATAAAGCTGATAAAAAATCTTTCCTCGTGCTGGTAAACAAATTTTACCAATATAAATATTACCAATATAAACAATTTTGAGGTATAAAATTGAAAGATTTCGACGACATAGGCTTGCTATTCAATAGTTCTGAATATGTATATTTTCTTTATTTTTTATATTATAAATATAATGAAGGGTGGAAGAAATTCAAACATTGGGAAACGAATGGGCGCCTTAATGTAACTTAACAAAACATTTTGCCCCGAAATACTGTCATGTCCAGTACACCCACATCAAGATGTAATTGTGGGAAGGTTCTCTTCGATTTAATGACTCAGTCTCTGTGCTTAATAGCTTAGCTCATAATGATCCAGGAAACGCTCTTTTACTATGACGCAATGTTACGTCAAGCTTACTGTGTTTGAATATCAACAGTTCGGATGTTTCATATTGTATGTTTAAACAGTAAGGTCTATGATATTCCAAACATTTCTTGAAATAAAGACCAGATCTAACACTATTTCATTAGAAATAATGTCTTAAAATGGGATTCTCATGAAAACGGATTATGCAGAAAATATTAATTGATGTGTCATAAATAGAGCCCGGAAGTTTGACAAAATACCTTTTTTTGTAATTGTTACTATTTTATGACTTTTAACAATATGAATCACTTAATTGTACTTCTGGAGTTGTTTTAGCAGATTTTCATTTTGCCTTTTTTTGCCTCTATTAGCTTCTGATTCCTATTTTTGGCATTTTTCCTTTTTTATTCCTTTTTTATGCCTTTTTCTTCCTTATCTGTGGCATTTTCTGCCTTTTTCTTTATTATTTTTCCCTCCTGACTCCAATCTCTCTCAAGTTGGAAACATACCTGCTATCCTGGACAATAATGAAGTCTTTCGCGTGCATTGTCTTTCTGTGGGCGCGGAGGCTCTAGTGTCAGGTTGCGTTAAAAATCTAAAAGGGAAAGGAAGATGATACCAGTGAAGATCTTTTATATTTTCATTGATGCTTATGGACTTGTTCGCTCACGATAAATCTCGTCCTGTTTGTATATGGTCTCGGGTTCCTTTTGAGGACAGAGCTGTCTGTACATGATTGTACCCTTCTCAGTTCCTTCTTGTTCTCTCTTCCCTTCTGGCGATTACACAAGTGCGAAGAACGAAATCTATAATTCACTATAAATTATATTACACTTTAAATAGATTTTAGATATTAGTGCTCGTTGGTACTGTCGCATTTCCTGTTCGAATGTCGTCGAGGTTTCATAACAAATAAGTTTTAAAAAAATATTATTTAATAAATGAAAGAGCAATTAAATCGTGTATACAGCAAACAATTAGTTCTAAATGTCTATTAACTATGTTCTTAATTTTATGTGATTGTGCTCGTCGGTTCTCTGCATTTTCGAATTTGAATATCTTGCTTGGTTCGATAACTGCCATGTAGTTTCAATAATGTTTATATAATTCACGGCAACATTTAACAATTGATCTTTAGTGTAATGTTCCAGCATTGAACGTCCATTCAATTATTAAATAGATTTTAGATATTATTGCTCGATGGTACTATCGCAATTCCTGTTGGAAATTCAACAAATTTTATAATAACGAAGGTTTATAAAATTATTAGTTAATAAATGACAAGAGCAATTAAATTGTGTATAGAATAAAAAATTAGTTCTAAACATCCTTTAACTATGTTCTTAATTTTATGTGATTGTGCTCGTTGGTTCTCTGAATTTTCGTATTTCAGTACTGGCTTGGTTAGATAACTCCCATGCAGTTTCAATAATGTTTATATAATTCACGGCAACATTTAACAATTGATCTTTAGTGTAGTGTTCTAGCATTGAACGTGCTTTCAATGATTAAATAAATTTTAGATATTAGTGCTCGTTGGTAATATTTCAATTCTTGTTGGAAAGTCAACAAATTGTATAACAACGAAGGTTTAAAAAATTATTAGTTAATAAATTACAAGAGCAATGAAATTGTGTATAGAATAAAAAAAATAGTTCTAAACATCCTTTAACTATGTTCTTAATTTTATGTGATTTTGCTCGTTGGTTCTCTGTATTTTCGAATTTCAATATATGGCTTGGTTAGATAACTCCCATGCAGTTTCAAAATGTTTATATACTTCACGGAAACACTTATCAATTTATCTTTATTGTAATATACTAGTTTTGAACCTGCATTCAATTAGTAAATAGATTTTAGATATTAGTGCTCGTTGGTACTCTCGCATTTCATGTTCGAATATCTTCGAGTTTTCATAACAAAGAAGTTTTAAAAAAATATTATTTAATAAATGACAAGAGCAATTAAACCTTGTATAGAGTAAACAATTATTTCTAAATATCTATTAACTATGTTCTTAATTTTATGTGATTGTGCTCGTTGGTTCTCTGCATTTTCGAATTTGAATATCTCGCTTGGTTCGATAACTGCCATGCAGTTTCAATATGTTTATATAATTCACGGCAACATTTAACAATTGATCTTTAGTGTAATGTTCTAGCATTGAACGTGCATTCAATTATTAAATAGATTTTAGATATTAGTGCTCGTTGGTACTCTCGCATTTCCTCTACGAATGTCGATGAGGTTTCATAACAACGAAGTTTTAAAAAAGTATTATTTAATAAAAGACAAGAGCAATTAAATAGTGTATAGAGTAAAAGATTAGTTCTAAACATCTATTAACTATGTTCTTAATTTTATGTGATTGTGCTCGCTGGTTCTCTGTATTTTCGAATTTAAATAGTGGCTTGGTTCGATAATCTGATGCAGTTTCAGCAATGTTTATATAATACACGGCAACATTTATTAATTTATCTTTAGTATAGTAAACTAGTATTGAATGTGTATTTAATTATTTAATAGATTATAGATATATATTACTCGTTGGTACTCTTGCATTATCTATTTGAATGTCGTACGTGGTTGCAAAACTACGAAGTTAAAAAATGTATTATCTCATAAAAGAGAGAGGTAATTAAATCATGCACAGAGTAAAACAATAGTTCGATATGTCTTTAAAGTATCTCGTTAATTTTATGTGATTGTGCTCGTTTGTTTTCTCTATATTCCAATTTTTTTTATTATGTTGCGTGTTGCGTCATGCCTGCTGCCATTGACTTTGATTATTTTAGACTGAAAATATGTGCGAATAAATTCCAAATTGTGGCAATTAATTAGCAATAAATGATTAGATGTTTTCCGTTGAGATCTGGCTTGAATTTAACTGATGTGTGTGCTGGCTTGACGTTAAGATTTATGTTGCGGGTTGCGTCATTCCTGCTGACAGTGACTTCGATTATTTTAGACTGAAAATACGTGCGAATTAATTCCAAATTGTGGCAATTAATTAGCAATAAATGATTAGATGGTTTCCGTTGAGCTCTGGCTCGAATTTAACTGATGTGTGTGCTGGCTTGACGTCAAGCTAGAACACACCCGTTTTCTCCACGAAAATACGTGGCAATTAATTAAAAAATGTGGCAATTAATTAGCAATAAATGATTTGACATGTTTCGTGTCGGTGTGCTGACTTGGCTGTTCCAGCTTGACGCACCTGGGTATATCATACACACAGAGCTCTGTTCTCCAAAGGGATCAGAGATCATACCCCCATGTAGAATGGGATTCCTTGTGAGCGAACAAAATCAAAATCTTTGAAAAAAATCAAAAATCTGAACTGGTATCATATTTCTTTTTCATTTACATTTTTAACTCTACCTCACTCTGGAGCCTCAACTTCCACAGAAAGACAAAACACAACTGTGTCTTTTCGTTGTCCAGCCTTGCAGGTATGTTTCCAGCTTGATCGAGATTGGTGCCAGGAGAAAAGTAGCAAAATAATGAGAAAATGGCAAAGATACCAAAAAAGGTAAAATGAAAATCTACTAAAAGAACTTCAGAAGTACAATTAAGCAGTTGCTATTGTTAAAATCCATGAAACCATAACAAGAATAAGAAGGCATTTGGCCAAATTTCCAGGCTCTAGTGATGAGTATTACATGGACCACACTAGGTAATCAATCAGGGACTAGTTGTAAAGAGGTTTTTGGTAGTGTTGATTTTAAATTCGAACTAGTTTGAAAAACTTGAATATCAACTGGAGACAACAAATAACTTATTCAGAAGTCAAGATTGACCACAGGCTCAGCTACGGACTCTACATTAACAAAACTGTGGACAAGGGTGCGAAGACAGGCTCTAGTATCCCCAGTTTAAAGCCAAATGTGGGAGGCCTAAAAGAGGAAAGGCATAGAATGACCTCTTGAGCAGTTCATTCCCAAATTGTGTTTGTGGCCCCAGAGCAGGCTGACAAACTAGAGAATGTTTGAAAGCTGGAGAAAGGAAATCAGTCTAATGAAGTGAAGAAGCTGACTAACTCCCTTTGTGACAGAACTCAGCAAAAGATGAAAGACAGTATCTAGAGAGAACATGGATATCTCTCCTGGTAGAATGGCGAGCGAGGTGGGATAGAGACACCAAGAAAGGTGGACTCACTAGATGATCAGTGCACTGAATGAACTGAACAAAGTTTGGGATATGGATTAAATATATTTCAGCTTATACTCAGATCAAATAAAGATTGGAACAGAATTCAAGAGTTTCTCACCTTCCTCAAGTAGGGAAAGTGTGGAGATCTCTTCATTTTGTAATGTGCATCTTAAAAAAGAGTACAGTAAACGTGAAGGAAATTGCTTATTTCGTCCGATAATGGAACATGAAGTAATTTGTTGGGATCCTCACAAAATTAGACAGTCTAAAAATTTGGAGAGTATCCAGCATAGAGCAGCTAAATTTACTTTCAGGGACAAGAAAATGGCAGGGTGAGATTCACTTGAAAACAGGCGAACATTGGCAAGACTCTGCGCTTTGTACAAAGCTTATAGCGGTCATCCAACTTGGAAAGAAATTAAACGACGGCTAAGTATTCTCATGTACATCAGTAGAGGGGATCACAGGCACAAAATAAATTTTAGACCGTAGAAAACAGATGTTGGGAAATTCTCTTTCACAAATCAATCAATAAGGGATTGGAATAGATTGCCTGCAAAAACCTTTGAGCCCTTTTCTCAAAGTATTCAACAGTTTTGGAAATTAATTTAGGGTATTTGTAAGTTCATGAAGGCGTTAACTGAGAATATTAAATTATACAGTGAAGTGAGGTGTGTGCAGTGTGGAGCAGAGAAAAATGAAGGAAATGTTTTTAGTGTTGTAGTGAAGTGAAGGACAGTGCAGTGCAGTCTTAATTGTATAAACACTCAGTGTGGCTTTAGATGATAGACGTTTCTTTTCTTTTTCTTCGTGTAATTTAATGTTTTAAAAATCATCAGTTTTTATATTGTTGTTATTATTATTACATTATTTGCATGTCATTTATTATCTTTTTTATATAATTAACTGCCACTGGGCCACCCAATTGCAGTTTAAATAGATTTATCTTTATCAAGAAAAGTAAAAATAAATGGCTTCGTAGTTAATTGAATGCAATAGCCAAGCTAAATACCAATCTCTCCATGAAGTAATGTCACAACAGTTTTTATGGAGAGATACATGAACACGAGAAAAGACTGCTTTTTAGTGGATGGGAATCCCACTAAATCCATCTTTTGTGCACCAAAAAAATCTTCATCATCATCTGTCTCTTCAAGAAACATACAAGAATTCTTTATGTAAATTTTGTGTGAAGGAGTAGAATTTTTAAATGCAGGATATTTCAATACTTCTTGAATGTAATTAGGAAATATGTAACAATACAGAAATTATTTTATTCTATGTACAAATATATTAATACTAGTTGTTTTCAACTCCTACAATTAAAAATGCTAACCCATGAATTTTTATTTTCCAAAACTCGTAAAACCATGTTTCATCATGTTAAATTTATGTATCCCAAAAACATTTAAGGACACGACAATTTAACTCTGTCAGTATTATTCTTATCTTAGCATTCTTGGAAAATAACAGTACTTGTTGGAAAGGCAGACTCCAAACCTTTACAATTCAAACTCAACTGACCTTTCACGACAACACACATGCACAAAAGACAAGGGACAAACAACCATGCCCATAGCAGGTCTCATACTTGCAACCCTTCAGACCAACGTGCTGAATCGGCACATGCTCCACCTGGGCCATCCACATTGACTCAAACTCAACCAAGCATAATACAGTGAAAAAATGTAACAGGTGTACAAAATACTTGCCAAAGAGGTTTCAAATTATTTTTTGAAATGAATGTTTTGAGCCAAAAGAAGTAATCAAGATCATGCAAGAAACAACCATTTCAGTCATGAAAAATAAATATTTTTCTTCAATCTTATAAATTTTTTCTCCTGAAAGTATTGTAAATTGTCAAAAGCCACACATCTGGTTACTGGATATTCTCTTTTACCATATACTTTTATTACATCACTGGTCAACAGGAGTCATGTCTTCAGGATCTAACTGTTTTTTTCTATTGTGATGTAAAGAAAAAAGTGCAGCCATATGCCCAAAATGTTGCTTTTGAGATCAGAGTGTGCAAAAAAGATAAATAAATAAAATAAAAAAAGTTGAAACATTTCAAATTCTGTATCATTTACATGTTACATTTCAAATTCTTCAATCATTTACATGTTAAAATAAATTTAGTTCTCTATAACGTCAACTGTTGCTGTCACACTAAGGGTTGAGGTTCTAAATGGTCAAGTTCATCAAAAAATGTGACACAATCAAGGAAAGTGGTTTTCGAAAGGGGAAAAAAAAATTAATTTTCAATGGACAGGAAGGCTGTTTAAAAAGTAGAGTATGACACACTCAGTATTAAAGAGATTTTATTTTCCACTAATATTTTACACTGTGATGTCAAGTCACAGCAAAAAAATTTTTTTTAACACCCAGCGGCTCTTTTAGGTCATGCGTAGCATGCTAAAAATTGAATTTTTAGCACTAGTGCTAAAAGTGATGCTCAAGTGTTCAGATAAAAGTATGAGTGCAACAAAGAAAAAATATTATTTGAGTGCATCATTTACTATAATACTGACCTTAATGAATCATTAATCGCTTTGTGTACTTGGACTAAAAGAAAACTCAGTAAGGCTGTCTAAAGATAGTGTATGCCACGCGTGGTAAAATATTTTATTTTGCTCATAGGGTTGTGCGACTCGACTTATTGACCTCGTGAGGCAATCTTTCCTACTTACAATATAAAATGTCACTTTTACCGTCGTGTCATAAATGACTATTCGACAATGACGAGACGTCAGCATGCAGTCTTTTCTTTTTCTCACGGCGACCCCTCGTTTCTCTGACTTCTAATGAAAAAACAAACTTAACGCACATATGGTGGAACATAAAATCCCTCTTTCATACGATCGTAGAAAAAAATGGATTATATTAACACAGAAACCTATTAATATTCTTTATGAAATTCTCTATCGAGAGGATGATTGTCGTTATTTAAATTAAGCGCTAGTGAGTATCATAACTCACTCACAGAGTAATTTCAATACCTGAACATCGTCTATCAAAATTCTACCAACGTTCGGTAAACGCAAAGAGATATGTAATTTTTGATATCGTAAACCAGTCATCAACTATACAACAGTGCACGTAAAATATTCAAGTATTTTGCGTAGATACTTTTTGTGGAATATGACACATAAAATTTGTATTGGATCAAAGTCGCAACATTCTGACTTGGATCAAAAAAATGTTTTAATGACGGAGAAACAACCTTTTGGCGTAACTTATCGCATTTCAACAAATATTTCTTCAATTTAATTTTGGACTATAAAGTTTGTCTCATTAATTTTTTTGTTGGTAACACTGATGTTTTGGCCAAAGAAAGAATAGAGAAATGTATGGTATGGATGGGTGGTGATATAGGGTGGAATGGCTGACTTTTCGTGATGTTTAATTTGACGTTTTTGTTATTATTTTGATACTTCTGTGATGTAAAAGAATAGGATGCTATTTAAGTATGATGTCTTCAAGTTTAGATAAAAATAAACGTTCGCGTGGGATTAGGGGCAGGTGTTTATGGTGTGTTAACTGCGTCAAGTGGATTCCTGTTCTGTTTATCGTAACAATTGTAGTATGGTCTTACTACGCTTACGTCATCCAGCTTTGTTTCTGTAAGTATTTGTTTGTAATGTTTCTCCTGTAAATATGTATTCAAAGAGACATTCTGACAATGACGTTTTTGTAATTTAGTCCTTCATGTTCAGTGAATGTTCTGCTATTAAATGCATGTAAACGAAAAGTGGGTGTCATATACACATTTAAAATCAATTGATTTATGTAAATAGTGAGAAATTATCACGAAAGTTTTATATAGGTACGTTTTCTTCACGCTGTGTAACTGATGGCAGAAGTGGGTGGGGTGTTACAGAAGTAGGTTAAAGATAAAACAACCTATATAGGGGAGAAAAGTTGACCTTCAGTGTGTCTTGACGGAAGACTACATAATTAAATTATACGACAGTGTGATTTAATTGTTGTAATAGTGGCTACTAGAAGAAATATTTGAATTTTTTTTTGTTTTGCATTCCCTTCAAAGTTGTAAAATCTTTAAAGCAAAGGAATATGTTTGTCAATTAGTATGAATTCTGTGCGATTTCTGTCGTCAGTATTACTGACAAAAAATGTTCTATAGAAATTTAGATTTAATATTCTGAATGAAACAATATGTAATTTTAAATGTGTCTCAAGAGCCAACATAGTGACAATCGCTGCAAGATTCGGTAAATAGAGTCACAAAACGGATGTATTTGAAATGCCCGAGTAGATTCGATATCTGTTTATCTTCGGGATAAGAATGGACAATCTTTCAAAATACATAAAGCTGCCACGCCTGTTTGGCGCAACAGCATTAATTGCCTTCGCCGCCGCCAGAAGCGCTCGCACGAGCGGTGGGATCGTCGGAGATTGCAGACGCTTCTTGCAGGTGGCGACACTTCCCCCAGCGTCATCCGTTTGGCATTTCGTGTAAGCGTGATTTTGACGGGACGTGCGCAAGCGAGGGGGCGGAATGGCGCGGGGCAGACCGAAGAAAAGCTTGGCGGCGGTGAACCGCGAGAAGCGGACGCGCGCGCGACTGCAACGGACGGCGCTAGCGGGCGAGGAGCGAGCGCGCTGGCTTTTGCGCCACGCCGAGTACCAACGTCAGCGCCGCGCGCGCCTGGCGCCCGACGTGTTGGCGCTGGAGCGACAAAAGAACGCTGTGCGCAACCGTCTGCGGCGCGCCGCGCTGTCACCGGAGAGCCTGGAACGACTGCGCCGGCAGAATCGCGAGCGCGCTCGCAGGCGACGTGACGGCGCGCGCGGCGACCTCGCGCTCGACGCCGCCGCGCGGCCTGACCTCTTCGCGTCCGTGGGGCTGCGCCGGCAGCGCGCGCCACCCAAGGCACGGCCCGCGACTGAGGGCACCAGCGAAGAGAGTGCCCCGGTACCCCTCGTGCCGGAGCTCGACCCTTCCACGTTGCTGAGCAGTGTTCAGGTGGAGCTTACGGAGGGACAAAGCGATTCTGAACTTGATGCGCCAAGGACAGAGGGTTAGTGCTAGCTTGCGTGCGTGTGTGTGCAGTGCAATACATTTTATTGACGTGTCGGGGCGCCCTGCCGCCGTCCCCGCTACGCCCCCTGGCTCATGGCCTCTTCGAGTCCGTGTGACGGGGCCCAGGTCTGTGGAAGCTCCGAAAACACGACTGGTAGTGACCGAGATCGGTGAAGGGTGATTGGGGTTTTCTAAAGAATGTTTTCCTGCAACCTTTGTTATATTTATTTTATTTTCATTGGAAGTGTAGTGGGCAGCCGAACATTTTTCATCGTTAATGCTTTACTGTGTACTAAAGTGTAATCTTTGTTACATTAGTAGATGTTCTCAAATGATAATTCCAAAGATTACACAAGCCTAAAAATTATTTTTTAAAACTGACGGAATAAAATCAAATGGATTGCAGATTTGAGTTCAGCACCCGCCTGTTTGGTCTCATTCCACAAAAATATTGTAGGTCAGCATAATGTCTGAACCAGAAGATTGCTTTTTAATATATATTAATTCTCTGTTACTGTTTTATTGTTTGACTAAGTCATGACCAAAAACCCTATGGGCATGCTAGGCACATTGATGGCTCTAGGGCCAACAATGAAATTCCAGAAGAAATATTTGGTGGATATTTATCTCAAAATAAATTACAAAAGTACATTTTTAAATTAATGAATTACAAAAAAAAAAAAAAAGATGATTTTTGTTATTACTCATTTGTTAAATTAGTGTCAATCCACTTGACTCATGTCTGATCCTTTTTAATTTTATTAAATTTTAGTTGAGAAAATGATAAAGAATTTGTCACTTCGGAGAATAACTACAAATTATTATAAACTTGAAACACCTTTGGTAAAGCACTAATGAACTCTTTCCAAAAATTTTGTATGCTTCTCTAAGTTAATTTTTTTGAAAAGGGAGTAAAATTTAAATTTGAAAATTGTACTGCAAAATGAATTTAGTATAATATGTAATGTAAGATTTCTGCAGAGTTAATTTGCCTAGATCTACAAAAAGGAGTGCCTAGGGCCTATGTACACAAGTTCAACATTGAAGTAATAAGATTATCTGATAGAAGAATGTTATGGCAATTTACCTAACTTGTTTTCAGGATGTTCACCAAAGTGAAGTAAACAGAATTAAGCTTTGTGACATTCAGTTTAATGAACTGTATTTTCTGTACCACATAAATGTACTTTCAGCATAAACATAGTACAAATAGCATTATAAGAGAATATTATCATAGGAATTTGCTGTTGTTTAGATGCCCATTTTAAAGATAAAATGTTGCAACCCCAGTTATCACCATAAATTGTTCATTTATGCAAAAGAACCCCTACCAATTTAGCACAGTTCATTTTGTTTAAAAATTATGAAATCTTTGCGTTGAAGTATTGTGTGGTGCATTTGAATAACTATTTTGTTATAGTTTTTTATAAATTGTGTGTGTTAGCTATATGTTTAAATGAATTGAAGAGTGCTACATTTATGCATCATTAGTACCCAAAAATGTGACATCTATAAAATAAATTTTTATTAAAATAAAGCAATATATATAGACAATATATTTTTTCTAAGGAAAAAATTATGATAATTTGCAAGATCAGGGGGCCTCCTAGTTAGGTCACTTTGACTTTGGGTGCAATATAAATAATTCTGTATGATATACAACCATTCACTTACAAAATGACAAATTTTAAGATGTCACTTCTCGTCCATTGGTGTGTAAATTATAATTATTGTAAACAATATTAAATAAAATAAAAATTATGTAAATCTTATTTTACTTATTCCTTGTAGTTATAAATAATTTCAGTGACCTGCAGAATGGGAATCTGTAGACCCAAGTCTGTCAACAAAATAATGATAAAGATAAATAACAATAAAGGTCAAGAACTACATAATTCCTTTAAGGCTTATTGAAAATTCCTGATTAGTATTGGGTAGAATTATTCTATCTTCGGTCCTGTAAAATTTGCCATTTTGGACTTAATGTTTTTTAGAGAAGGGTGGTGATATGTTATAAATAAATTGAAAAGCACTATGATCTAAGAAACTTAGTACTTTTTTCATTTGAGGAGTTTTATGAAGTTCAATGAGAACAAATTAAGTAGTTAGGCATTGAGTGCTTGAAGTAGGAGTAATCCTCCATTAACTTTTATTTTTGTCAAATAATTCATTAGGTTAGTAACCAGGGTTCCCAGATAGTCACCCAACTAGGATTCCCAAGTCTCGAATTGCTTATCTGTGACTTCGCAGAGTGTAATTAAGCAATTCGCCTAGCAGTGCTGCCCTCATTATGTCCCCAATTAGGTGTGTTTCCAGGGAGGAGTTCCCAGAGAGAAGATACTAAAATTATTGATTCAAATTATGTTTGGTATATCATTATTATTACCCTTATTGAATTTTAATAAATGTTATACCTTAAAATGATATTGAGGCGTCATTGGTTGTAGTACTGACCTCCCCCCCCCTTTTTTTTTCTTTTTTTTTCTTCTTTCTTCTTCTTTTTTTCTTCCCTTCCCTCCTCCTCCTTCTATCTGTTGGGATGCTACTGCATTCTCTCGCACACCTCATGGCACCCATTGGCCTTCAACAGAGTTACGTATTTAAGGCTTTTAATTTACTCTTGTTAAAAACATTGTAGAATAGCAATGAAATAGAAGCTTCCAAATGTATTTTGTGTGTATATTCAGTGATTTTTTTAGCTCGCTTGTTCAGAAATGTGTATCATTTTGTCATGCATCATTAATATGTATTGTTTTCATATTGTAAATTTAAATGTGTAAATAATTGTAGATATGCTGTAAATAGAATAAAATTATGTGAATAAACAACTTTTAGTTTTGTGCATTAGGTTGTGTTATTATTTATCCTTAAGTCACTATTTATTGTATAGAAATTACAAATTTACGAATAAATAAAAAACATTCTACAAGCATACTAATGAATTTTCAAAACTTAGAATTTCATTGAAATGAACATCTTTGAAATGTAAATTTGTAGAATTACATCATGCCGGTCTCTTATATCTGCCCTCGCCAGTGCTCGTCCAAACAATAAAAAAACTAGATTTAAGTGGTCCTGGTTCACGTTTATGATGACAGAAAGCAGCATTGTAGAATATGATTAGCATAAATTAAAAATGAAATGTGATTAATTCATTAAAAATGAATTAATCAGAATGATGTATGTTGTAGTTCTTTCAGAGAGGATAGAAGTTATCAGTCATATTTATACTTACAATACATGTTCTGCAGCATTATTGAGACTGAGAACAAGAATGGCCCAACTACAATATGATTATCATTGCAGTTAGGATATTCATAGATCAGAACTTAACTTAGAACAAACAAGTTGATACACTTTGTAATAAAATAAACTCCAATGTATTCCTCTTGAGATAATTTTCCAGATACCTGGAAACTGACTTCTGTCAATTTATTATGGCATATTCTTCTCACAACTTCAATACGGTATTGAAATATGGGGAGGTACAACACAAAAAATATGGATAGATTAATGGTCCTACAAAAGAAATGTATCAGAGTCATTTTCAAACAGAATCCAAAACAGTCCTGTAAAGATTTCTTTATTAAATATGAATTATTGACTGTTGTAGCACTCTACTCTTACAAAGTAATAATCAGAATCAATATTTTGTGAGGAATAAAGAGGTACATAACTAACATAGGGACTATCACAGGATATTCACTAGCAAGTCTTTATCTAATAAAGATCCTTATTGCATTGCAGCTCAGCTTTTTAATAATCTTCCAGTCACCATAAAATTAGCTAATGATAAATACTTCAAAACATTGCTTAAATGCCATCTTATTAGTCTGTGTTCATATAAGATATCTGAACTGCTTTAACTTTTCTGAAATTAAAAACCATGTACCGCTAACTAAAATGTAAATTATATTAATGTTTATTGTAAGCACTTGCATGCTTTATTAATCATGTAAGTTATCAAGTAAACTATATATATTTTTAACATAATTTATCAAGATAATATAAATTTGTTAATTTATTACTGTAAGTGAATGTAGTAAAAAAAATTTAGGGTATTGTGTAAAAATGTAAAAAAAAATTAGTTAATTTATTACTGTAATTTTAAATAATTTCTAGACAGACTTTGCTTGATACTATCTGTAAGTCTATAAGCAATAAAATATTATTATTATTATCCATACTATCGTAGCCTCATTTATTATCAGGATGTATTAGCCAATACAGATATCTGGATTAGTGGGCTTCTGCAGGTATCTGGGATGAGCCACATCACAGTCAGTCAAGCTGATGTTTTGGCAATCTTTTTGTGGCCTTCTTCTGAGCTATACTGCTGAAGAGGTCCAGCTCTTCTCAGCAGTACAGCTCAGAAGATGGCCAAAATCTCAGCTCAATCAACTGATGCAGCTCATCCTGGACAGCCAAGTATCACTACAGATATCTGGTCTAGTGGACCTTCTTTGTAGAATGTAGGTGATGCAAATAATCATAGCAGTTTCAGGCTTTCTTATATGCCATCCATTAAAATTTATATTGCAGAACAGATTGCTTTGCAAATGCTATGATAACAGATGACTTTCTTTTATGTGTTTATTATCTGAAAAATTGAGTTACACGAAAGTGATTGGAAAGTTCTCTATCTCTCAATTTATGCTAAGATCTGAAATGGCTCATTCAGACAACTATTGCTAATATTAAATGTTTCACTGCAAGGGAAACCTGTAGGCCCTAAATGTAAAAATTTTCAAAATATGTTAAGAAAAAGGTGGCCACTGTCTGGATATCTGGAAGAAGTCAGGGAAATTAAAAATATTATAAAACTTAGGTGATATTCTATAAATGCTATTGATATTTTACTGATGCTGTGGAAGAGAATCTTAGATGCTACAAAGAAAAATGTTTCTATTCTTTTGAACATGAAGTTTGATGAAAATTTTTACTTTATCCACTGTCGATCAACTCCTCCTCCGTCCCCTCCTCCATTGTCTTCTTTGACAATTGAAATTTAAGGTGAGTTGGCACTGCCATGAATTGAATTGGGGATTTGAAAGTTGATGTAATTATGTAGATATACATTGTGGGCGTACATAAAAAGTTATTATTAGTTATGTATTTGTAACTTTTATGTATTTGCTGGCAGTGCCAATTTTATAAGGATCTAGTTTGCTTTCTCACCTACTTACATAGTACAGAGAAAAATTGTAATCTCCAGCGGTAAGGGGCGATTTTTTGTCCGAAAAAACGTGTTCATCAGATAAAAAGTGTTCCTTTATGAAGTAAATTACTTCCTCTAACATGCTGTGTTGTCATAATTCACATGTTGTGTGCTCTTCATAAAATTGGTTCACGACAAAACATGTGTCCATCTGTGGTGAACTTTAGCTCAGGGTCGTTTTAACTACATTGCATGCCTATGAGCCTAAGTGAAATTTGGGGCCCCATATTTTTACTCCTTTCCCCCGGTTTAATTGCTGAAATATAAAGAAAATCCTATCAATTCACACTGTTTTTTGTATTTTTTAGAAATTTTTTGTATATATTTCTTAGTATTTCAATTTAGCATTATTCAAACAAAAAATTAAACATTTATGTATAAGTAAGTAAGAATGACAGATTTATATTTACATTGAAAAAGACAACAAATTAAATAGTGTTAATTTACTGAATTGTACAATATAAAATTGAAACTCATTACCAGCAACATTCCATGTTATAAATATCTCATGATGCGTCACACATCACTTCATTACACTAATTTTTTTGTTTACAGTTTAATCATACATAACTTTTTATCCTTCTTTGATTTTTGAAAAATGTAGTATGAATATTTTTTTTAAAGAACTATCTAGGGCTCTTGAACTTTAGGGGCCCTGAACCCAGGCCTTTCGGGCTCAGGCGTTAGCATGGCAGTGCTGTAGTGCCAAACCGTTTTCTCCCCAATTGACCAGGCAGAACTCGAGGCCCTGTGAATTTGAAACATATTCTGATTTTGGGGGTCCTTTATACGAAGCCTAAACATTTCAAAGATTCAAATTTCCCCTCAAAATTTCGTCAAAAAGTCTCAAAATTTTTTAATTATTTTGTTTTTACAGATATAGCAAAAGGACGCTTAAAATGGCACAGGTTTCATTTTCTCCGAAAAATTGTAGAAGTTCAAATTGTTTTCATCTTCTTCCTATAAGTACAATATTGAAAATAGTTTATTTGTTTTTTAAATTTTTTTTAACTTTATAAAATTGTTCTTTTGAAAGACATCTTTAATTAAGGCATGTAAATTTTTTCGAAAATCTGAGTAGCTTTCGCGCAATTTGGCGTGGAACATAGCCGATTTTTAAACAATTATTTTTTCAGTAGCAGTTCCAATACTTTCTTTTCTTTCTCGATTATATCAAAGAATGCTTAAAAATGGCGTTGGTCCCATTTTCGGCAAACAACGGATTTTCGAAAATTCCAAAGCTATTTATGATAGTCATTTTTTTGTTTGTGAAATCTGTTCTAAGAAAATACAGTTGACTCTGGTTATAGTGAACTTCTGGGGACTAACAGTTTTGGTTCACTATAACAAGAGGTTCACTATATCCGATGATGTCAAAATTAAATAGAATTTCTCCACAATGATTGATTTTATTGATACAATAAAATACATTAACAGTATTAACAGAAAATTTCAATATCTTCATTTATCTTTAAGAAGTAATTATTATCAATTGTTTGCTTTGTACATTTTTCATTAATAATTTCTCTAGATCCTTCCCCAGAGTTTGTGCTCTCTCCATATTTGATTCTGCGTTGTCTACTGTCTAAGTATCGTAATGCAGTTTTAACCCCCTTCAGTGCCTCTTGCGCTGTTGTAAGTTCCACTCTTCCACCTTTGGCCGATATTTTTTTCATGCTTTCTAGTGTTGGAACTTGTGGCACAGAGGCAATATGTTCTTTTCCAGGAGGGCATTAATTTCCAGGTTGTATTTCCTATAACCGAATCTTCTTTTGCTTATTTGTATTGTACATTAAACAGAACCAGTGACTTAAGTTCACCATAACTGGAGTCGACTGTAAATTTTTAGATGAATGATGCAGGTTCTAATTTTGTTGAACTCCCTGAAGTTTTGAAAATTGCAAAAGTTATACAATTTGCGAGAAAGTATGTGCTGTTTAAGCACCACTTGTTTATGTGTGAATAACAACGTGAGTCTCCAGTTCAGAACCTGTCTGTGGTTGACTTTTATCGGTTCGATGGTCAGGAGGAGCAGAACCATATCCTACTTCCCAATTGCAAAGTATGATTAGAAATACCCCTTCAGAATTATAGATGTAATTATCTATGAGGTTGACATTTATTTTCTTCTGTTCATGGTATGTCAGAAAATGTAATGAATTGTGTTACTTCAACAACTGTCCTTTATATTATTAAAAATCAATGCATCTTAAGTACTTTTGCTAAGGGTTGTATTTTTCTGTTACAGTGACAGTTCCAAATGCAGTAGAACGTGGTGAGTACCATGGTGGCCTTGCCTGTGAACTTTATGAGATTATTTTGATTGATGAGATTGATTCTTTAATCAGAAACATGAATCTACCTTAATATTGATATTTTTTGCAGTGTTCTATTTGTTGGGATATCACGCATTGTTTATCATCTTTATGTGGGCTTATTGGCAGACCATATTCACTGAGATTGGTCGTGTGCCAAACCAGGTAAGGTTTCCTAATTTATTCCTCATCAGTTACTCATTTTGTGAAGCTTTAATTTCCTCATAGTTCATGTAATATTTGTATTTTCTCAAATATTGTAATGAATGTTTTGGTCTGTTTTGCAGTTCAGGTTACCACCATCAGAAGTGGAGAAACTGGCAGAAGCAGACACAGAGGATGCTCAGCGCCAAGTTCTGGAACGATTTGCACAGAATCTTCCTGTCACTAATCGCACTGTTACTGGAGGTAAGGAACTATTATATTTTGTCATTTTAAGTATCTACTTCAAAATATTTTAGAAGAAGTTTTAGAAACTTCTAATTTCTTTCCATTTTAAATACACTGCTGTAAGTCGGATTATTTGTTAATTTGTTAAAAAAGCTTTAGGATTGATTCCAACCCGTCTTCATAAATTTCTTGTGTAATATGACTATTACTTTAAAACTTATAAATGTATTTTACAATGAGTTTTTCTAAAACATTCACCAGGCATTAATAACCATCTCCCTTAATTCAGCTCTTAGTGGAAGGATGTTTCAAGATAGAATGCCAAAACAAACCATTGAGTACATGACTCCTTTTTCATGTTGATTTTACTTCTTCAGTAATAAATTGTGTAAGAAAAATTATTTAGAGAGTGAACTTTTTCCCTCACTTAGTGTCCTACTTTATACAACTATTTCTCTGCTAAGTATTACTCTAATTATTTATCCTTTTGTTTGATAGCGGTGCGTTACTGCCATAAGTGCCAGCACATCAAACCAGATCGAGCTCATCACTGTAGTGTATGTGGGGAATGTGTTCTAAAGATGGATCATCATTGCCCCTGGGTGAATAATTGTGTTGCCTTCACCAATTACAAATTTTTCATCCTCTTTTTGGGTTATGCCCTTTTATACTGTATCTTCATTGCACTTACCTCACTCAAGTACTTCATCAGCTTCTGGAGGGTTAGTATATTGGTAACTATTACTTTTTTTTTTATTTACTTTCCTTCATGATATTCTCCTACTATTCATACATTCATTTTGGTAGGTCCAATTCTTTGTGAACATATGTATTTGGCATTTTGGGTCGATTGTCCGACTTTGCTGCGTAGGTAACAATGCCCCGTGCCTAGGCCTAGTTTAATTCCCATGCGTGAGGGGTAAAAGAGACATATGTAAAACATGACATATTCCTTTCACCTCAACTAGCAAAAACTCTGCCTGCCTGAGCTTTTCTTCGTTGTACAGCTACAGAAACGGCTGATTTTAAAGGAAAGCTGCAACTCTATTTTTGTCCCAACTGAGAATCAAACCCAGGATCACACCATGGGAAGCTAGTAAGCTACGCATGAACCATCCTCTATATGCAAATAGATAACCAGTTTTCATGTACTGTAAATGCTTTTGCAAACATTTAGTTCGTAACCATTTTTTTCACTATTAATAGAAAGGATTTTCATTGGCTTCAAACAAAAATTTTAAGTCTGATTGTTCTAATAGTTCACTGTTTCTGCTGAAGTGGTAAGAGTAGTTTTTGGGTTCTCTTCAACAAATTGAAAAGAGTTTAACCACAATTAATAACAAAATGACTGCAGTTCGCTTTTATACTCATGTGTATGGATTTAAAAATGTGGATTTAATATAATTCATTCGTTTAATTGATCTTAAAGCGCTGAAAACTATGAAAATAAAAATTTGAAACTTCAAAATTTAACTCTCTAACTAACATCGTAAACATTTCTCTATTTTTGCATTTATTAACACTTCGCAGACTGTGGACAAGAATTCTTGTCATCTTGCACCTAAATTCGGAGGGCCACAGACATTCTCATGTTAACATGTTCTCACTTGCAAGGCACCTATTATTGTTTTAGGAAATACATCTTTTTTGAGTGATACTAGCGCATTTGGAACCTGTATTCACTTTTGGTCAGTATATTCCAAAGATTTCTCCTGTTTTCGAGCAAGCGAAAATTGTTGATTAAAACTCCCCAAGAAAGTATTTGGGTATTCTGACAGGACATTGTGATGTTGGTCCGCAATGTGTTAAATTAGTGGACAGACTTTGATGTTTCATTCTTTAATGGAAGATTGTCAAGTTGCTTTTTTAATTCTTTGTTAAAATATTCTCATTAAAAATTGTATTGTGAAGGAATTAATATTACTGAGGTACTGTATTATGTTAATTATGCTTCAATTTTATTTGCAGAATGAACTGAAAGAAATGAGCCGTTTCCACATACTATTTTTATTCTTTGTGTCAGTGATGTTTGCAATTTCGCTGGTGTCACTGTTTGGTTACCATTGTTACCTGGTGCTGCACAATCGCTCTACCCTAGGTATTATTTATTTCTCAAAATTTAATTACTTTATTTTCTTGTATATGTATTTTGATCTCCATTGGTATGTTTGATAAAACTTAATGAAATGTTTCTTGGTGTTGTAGTTGTGGTTTATTAATGTTATTGGAGAAAAAAATGCAGTTTTAGACTGAATTAATATTCAATTTTCTTAATTATTGTTGTGTTCAGTAGTATAAGTAAGCTGCTGTTTCAGAGTTTAAACTTCATTTGCGCTTCTTTCAGAGGCCTTCCGAGCACCAGTATTCCAGGCAGGCCCTGACAAAGATGGGTACAGCCTGGGAAAGTACAATAATTTCCAGGAAGTGTTTGGTGACAATCCCAAAACGTGGTTTTTGCCACTTTTCACCAGGTAGGTTGAAGATATTTTCTTTAAGGGACTACAATACATTAAAGGAACAGAAACTATCCCCAAAATAACCATTTGTGAAGTAGTTTCTGTTTATTCCTGGGAATATGTCAATATTCAGTTAAGTCAACTTGTGGTGTTCAAAATTCATTTTAGGTAATTTTTATTGTCAATTTGTTTAAATGAATATTTATGATATTCTATACATTTTATTTTTAATGGTAATTGTACACTTTTTTTTTATATACAAACTATGAACATTTTGAAATTATGCTAGTGCTATATTTTTATACATCAAATAACAAAATAATTTTTACTATTCAAATATATTTTAGTTTCTTAAGGATGTGTGTTTTTTCATTTTTGGTAGAATAAAGTAGTGGCAATGCAGATAAAGTGTTTTTGTCATTATTAAAGGATGAAATAATTGAAGTCATCTTTGCTTCACTTAGATTTATTCATAGCTGACTTTCAACAGTTCTGCCATCATCAGTCTCACTATATGTGGCGAAAGTTGGAAGATAGTGTCAACCCATACCATCAAATGAATCTAAATTGAGAGAAATGACTTCAATTATTTTATTTAAAATGAAGTAGCATTGGTGCTTCACACCATTCATGGAGGATATTATTTAATTAATAATATTTTCTTTCTTTCTTTTTGTGGGGAGTGGTTGCAAATCATTGTAGGTATTTGTCCTTTGGGCAAGAACTCAAAGACATGGAATGTAAATGTTCTGTTGTTTTACTCATTTCTACAATGCTAGTTAGGTTGATCGAATAAGAATCCATGAGTTACCACCTGGTCATGAGAAGTGGCTATATGAGTTTGATCTTGTCATACAAGAACTTTCAACCTTTTCAACTTTTATGGTTTTGATGTGTTAAAATCAAGGAACGTCATCAATTATTAGATTGCTTTCATATACTATTTCTACTGGTTGAATTCTTAAACAATTTTACTTATATTTTCTTCTTTTTTTATTTTATTTTAAATCGCTCTGTAACTACATGGTCATAATTTTTTATTCTTTTTTTTATTTTTTATTGTTCTTTCTGTCTTTCTCATGTACCACTAGTTGTTTAGAGAAAATTATGTTATACTGTACGAGAAAGTTCCAATTTTTTTTAACAGAAAAACACCACCATCTTTGATGAAAAAGTATTTTATCCCAAAATGTGTCCGTCTGTCCTTATATATATGCAACTAAACCCTGTAGAGAATTTTCAACAAATTAGCTTGATTTATCTGGGTGATGTTGCAGCCACTGAAATTGGAAACTGATCATCTAAGAATTGAGAGCCCCTAGGACATTTTTAAAATTTCCAATTTTTATTTTTAATTTTTTTTCTGGTATATAGAAAAGACATAAAGCTACTTATAAAAAAAATCAATTTTCATTAAAACCTCTTTAAGTTTTGAAAATTTCTAAAATTTTTTAATTTTTTGAAGCCCTCCTACAACTACATTATTGAAGAGAGTTTTTCCGTAATGAAATCTACTTTTCAAACACTCATCTATAACACTAGAAACCCCTGCAGCATCATTTTGATCCCTCTGGCATTTTGAAGTCCATGTAACTTAGTTGTTGTTGCAGAAAGGAGTTAGTGATTTTCCAACTTATCATTATTATCATTTATTCACAGTTTGTTAAAAACTGATGCATGAAAATAATGTGTTTCAAGCAAAATAATGGAATTTACTTAGAAGGTCTGAGATGCTTCATTTCGTCTCTTTGGGTACGGACTCTGTACTGTAGCTTCTGTTTAATGTATTTTCAATCTTGAACACTTTCAAAAGTGTCTCCTAGAATTTCAGATATCTTCAGAAGAAATATGCATGCATCTCTTTCACTTTGCCGTATTTTCTGTCCTACAATACATGCAAATTTTTGAATCTTGAGTTGTTTCATGATGATACAGCAAATATATTACTTAAGTTTCGAAAAAGCAAATTTTATCACAAGAAGGAAGTTTATTTCATTCATTGGATGAAGGATTGTCACCACTTCAAGGTTGAATTACAAAATATTTTTTCAAATCATTCATATAAAGAGAAGTGTTAGAGGTCAGAAGAGGACTTACGTACACAAAACGGCTTTATGGACTCCAGATGGTGATGGGCTCAGTTTTACTTAGTTTTTTCAACATCACTGCCTCGTTTCATGATTTTTAAATTAATAAGATACTGGAAATGTGAAAAGAAATAATCTGCTTTCCCTACTTTCATTGGAAAGATTATTTTGCTTTAGAATGAAGCAATACATTTACAAACTGAAGCCATATTGTAAGTCAGAGGAATATAGTAGTTAAACAGGTATTTTCTCTTCCAAAGTCGATGTATTTACAAGTGATGTATTATATATTAAAGTCAGTATAATATTTAGGGCTTGAAAACTGGACGAGTAGAGTATACATTTATGGTCAGTAATCACTAAAAATGTGTGTGCCAATGTTATTCCATGTAATGAAAATATTGGGGAAATATTGTGAAAGGCAACAGAGAGGAAACACCTGGAAAATGCAGTTATGATCTACGCATACATAGTTGATGTTTATCAAATATTTGAGAAGTAACCTACAAAATGTGCTTCATAACTGGTCTGTACCAGTCGTTCTATATACATATGTATGAAATGATTGAAATATGTTAGAAATGAGGTACAATGATCCTATTATATTCTCAATTATTATTCTTAAGTGTTATAGCAAAAAAAAAAAAATTGCAATATTTCCCCTTAAGAAGTATTGCTGAAGGCTCAGAATCAACTACATATTAGATTATTAACAAAATCTGTTCTTCAAAATTAGACATTTAAATTATGTCATGTACAATTTTCTGAAAATATCAGGAAGGCAAATTGTTTCAATGTCTGTCACCCTAAAGTGAAATATTATTCAAAAATGAAAAAAAAAAAAAGTATATTAGCATAAGACTTTCTCATATTAACTTTAAGAAAATATCAATTAAAGTTTGTACCTAGTCTTTTCTAAGTTGGGCAACATTTTGGTACCAGTTTAAAGCTCAAACCGTTCTATTTTTATGTATAAAATATTGCTAAGCTACATATATGTTAACTTAGTTCAGAAATGTCTGGGATACCATGATATGTAGGCTGGGATGCAAAGTGTTAATATTGAAGCTAGAGATTTCTTTGTTAACGAAAAGTATTCTTAATATTAGATCTTCAAATCATTTTTTGAAGACTTTTTAAAAAATATTTCTAGAGTTTGTGTAATTATGAGTTGAAATGTGGAGTATTAAAAGAACATAACAAATGTATTATATCTCAGTAAATGATAAAAATCTGTGTGGTGTCTAGATAGTGTAGTAAATAGTTTGCAATTCGCATCTGCAGCTTCCAGGTACAAATCTCAGCCTGAGCAAATATTTTTGTGTATTTGTTTGTTTTCTTTAAATTTTAAAGAAAAATAGAGTACTTTACTTAAATCAATGGCAGAATTTCATTTAAACTTTTAAAATTTCAAAAAAAATAAAGATACCTATGTATTTTTTTAAGATATGTATGCACTTTGTTTGGTTATGAGTTTTTCAAATGTTGACCGAAGAGTTAGTAGGTTAGAAGTTAGAATATTGTAATACTACATAACGATTACCAATACGGCTATAACGTATGAGCTGCTTTAATTTAATTTAGAACACAGGTGCTATAGAAATACACAAAGCTTAACGTACTACTTAGACAAATCCTATATGTTATTTTGTTTATCACTGAATAAACTTTCTCATTATTATTGTTGGTATTATTACTATTATTCACGCTGCTGGGCTTATTGCCAACTCAATATACAATTTAATTGTAGATTAAGCTGTCAGTTATATTTAAATTACATTCGATTTTGTTCAATTTGTCAATGACATACATAAACTGTATTTTTTTCTCGTCTTTTTGGGGGATACATTACAAAAATAATTGAAATACAGTAATTCTTTTTAATCTCTTATACATTTTACTTACTTTTTCTCTGTTCACTGTTTTGAGACCTAGTATTTGGTCTCATCTTCAGGAGCTAGAATTAATATTATAAGAATATTATATAAGAAATAGCCTTAGTTAATTACAAAATTTACTCAGATTTCTCTGTTTTTTTCTATTTATAGAATATTTGGGTAAATTTGTACCTAGTATAGTTAAGTTTATGTATTTGTTTATTTATTTTTAATTCTTGAATTAAAAAAAATTACTTTTAACTGTTTAGTGATCATTGAAAAATTAAAAAAAGGGTAATCTATGTAAATGTTGTAATTAACTAAGGCTTTGCTTAATATAAATTACAGCGCCTGAAGATGAAGCTATATCCTAGGTCTCAAATATCAAGAAAAAGATAAATAAAATGCAAATGGTGATTGAAAAGAATGAAGCATATTTCAAAAAATTGTTTACAAATATTTTCATAATGTTATATCCAAAAAATAGAAGAGAGAAAAATATTATTTTATTTTTGTCCTTAATAAAATGAACAACATTGAATGCAATGTTGTTAACTCAACAAATTATGCTGGCTATTACTTTTAAAAATGCTAGAGGGGAAAGTGGAGTAAGACTGTCCAACTAAGCTGTAATGGGTATGCTGAATCCAGAATTATTGTGAAAATGGCATTAAAATCTACATAATTACATATCATTTGTCAGTTTTATAAGATAAAAACAAAATCATGCTAGACGTGTTCTAAAAAAATTTTTGCTAATAGCTTTTATTGTACATACTGCAATTTGATATCATGTACAATAATCTGAAGTAAAATATAGACTATAACCAAAACTGCCTCCATAAACATGGATCCCAGAAGAAATCATTCTTATTGATTTATCAATGTTTATGCACTCTATAAGATTACATGGGTTGACATTTGGATATAATTGAATTTAATCCTTTAATGGATCAGTACACAAAATGAACTGAGGCCAAAGATGTCAGAGGCAATGATTTTGTTTGGTTAAGAACAAAAAACACTTTTATATTCCTTTATTTATGTTACTTCAAATTTTAATTATGATATTGCCTTCAACATGGAGAGAAAGATAATCATTTAATACTGGCAAAAACATAAGTCTCTGTTTCATAATTTATGGTGAAGGGATAAGAATTAATGTTTCTGTAATTTCAAACGATTGTTCATTAAATGTGTGTGGTCTTTAAGTAATGTAAAAATCATTTGTTTAATATTTGTTATATAATTTATTGCTGTATGAAAATGCAGCAATTTAATTATATAAATAAAATTATAGAAATACTATAATATTCAAACAAGATTACACAATAAACGTCATTTTTTAAGGGAGCATCACCTAATTGAAAGAATCAGAAATCCTTCTTAATCCTCAATACTACTTAGTGTCTTCAGATGTACCATAAGTGCACTGTCTTGTCTTAGCATAGTTCAAAATCACAAATAGAATGAAGATGAGACCTGCAAACCAGCCAAGAAAAGATGTGTAGCCTACAATAAAAATAAGAATTACCCCAACAGTTTCCGTGCCAAAGGCAGGTAGAACTGTGTATGCCTAAACATTTCTGCTAAAGAACAGAGGTACTTTATGGAATCATTTAACCAATTCATATCAAAAGTATAACATTAAAATTATTTCAATAGTTTTTCAATTGTTTTTGAGATTAAATGATCTTATAGTTTAACGTTCTGTGAGAGAAAGAAAAGTTTTAAAAAATCTATTATTTCAGTTGACATGTTCTTTTGTATCATGTGTCTTCTCATGCTAAAATGAAGCATGCCTGTTTGAAATTTAATCTCAGGTTGCTATTCACTGGTAGATAATGAGAAAATGAGTAATAATCATCAAAAAGAGCAGATTGTAGGTAAAAATTTTCCATGTTTATAAATTTATTTATTTGTGAACCCATGTTGATTGACCCATTTTGCCTGTCTCTATGTGTATGTTGCATTGCTAGATTTCTCATTAATTTTGTTATTCTGTGTAGTTTAGCTTGTTCATTTGCTTTTGTATTGTGAATGTCTCATTCGAATTAAGATGAATTTGACTAAATGTTCATTTTCTTTCCCTACCTGCATTTGTGGAAATTGTGACTCCAAAAATGTCTGATATTTCCATAAATGTTGACGTATTAGTGTTGGATATCACAGAAAACTTGTAGACATTCAATAAAATGTTTTCAAGCGCTTATTGGCTATTCTGATATTGGTATTTCCTTAATTTATTATTAAAGATGTAAAAATAAATAGAATTGATTTGAAAACTGGAGTTATGATGTATCTCTCAATGTACATTTTAGAATTTGTCCAGATTAATTTATTCTTCAGTAAAGATTATAGTGGTTTATTGTTGATCTGATGAAGATCAAAATTATTTAGGGGAAATTTTTTATAGTTAACAAATATATGGTTATAAAATTAAGTTCTCTTTACCTTACTATTTTAGTACATTTTGCCACATCATTCTTAAATATAATATCTTGAAGTTGGACCTTTGAAATAGCTGACTTCCAAAATAGTAATGATTTCAAAATGCTTCAAAATTGTCTGTGTCTCATTTTACTATTATTTTACTGTTTTATTAACAACAATGCCAATATTGGGTTGCCCACTCTTGTAGAATATCTTCCCCCTATCCTTGTTAATGTTACCCTCATCCTGCATTATCTGTTGTGTATAGCTGTTAGGTGCACTGGGCACATTACATTGCTGCACTGTAATCTCTAAAATTTTCTATCTATTGTGTTTTTCCTAATGTTCTTCTTGACTTCTTAATTGGAACCAAATCCTTCTAACAATTATTTTCTTTTCTTCTGATATACCCTGAAGAGTGTGAATGCAATAAGTGTGCAAAAAATAAATAAATTTTTAAAAAAAACATAATGAAAATCCAAATTGCATCCAAATATGAGTTAAACCATCTTTATTAGATATTGTGTAAGGTTGACTTCTAATCTTTCTCAAAGTACCTCTTACCTATAGGAACTTGTATTACACATTTCAGTCAATGTTATTTTGGCTGATAAAAAAGTCAAAAACAGCAATAGCTTGATAATTGGAAAGAGTAAGAGGTTTGCCAATTTAATCATCAACAGTCAGTGCACTATCTGAGATTTGAACCTACAGCAAACAATTTGAGGTAAAAAATTGTAATTATAAATTTTGCCATTGACTGATTGTGACTGAATTCTCTCTTCATAAAATTTTAAGTTGGGTGAAAAATTATTTTAATTAAAATCATAAATGAGGGTAAAGTCTAAAAAATAGATTTGTTTAATGACTCACAATTAATCAAACTGATTGTTCCAAGATACGTTTTCTTGAAATGACCTTGTGTGTATGTACCTCTAACACCTGTTATATACAATGAAAATTTAGATTACCATACATTAAAGTTATGTATAAGAGAATTAAAAGGACTGTCTGCATATCTAAATATATATTTCTTCAGACTGATAAAATAGATTAACTATTTTTCACATTTTCTTTTTCATTTCTGTACCAAGAAGAATAATTTCTTAACACAATACCTATGGTCCTTTGCTTTGTTCATTATTTTTAAATGCTGATATTCCAGTAGTGATTGTTCATATTTTGTTTCAAGTGCCTTTCTGTCTGGTAATTTGCCCACACTGACCTCTTAATTCTTCTCTGCAATGGAGCTGGGGGCTTGGGTTGTGATGTTTAAATTTGTTCCAAGCTGAAGGACAGGTGAAAAATAGCAGTATTGTTCCTCTCCTCATCTCTTTACCTCATGCTTTCTTGTCTCTCTATTTTTGAAAATATCTTCAATTTCAAATGTGCAATAAGCCAAACAATCATATTGAAATCATTTCTCCAGGTAAAACTATTTTTAACATTCATAATTAAAAATTTTACCATAAAAAGATTGTTTCTTAAATATGTTCACAAAAAAAATTCACCAATATTTTAATATACACTTCCTCTTACAGTCTGCTTCTTCTTCATCTTCTTCTTCACCTTTTTCTTCTTTGAATCGTCCTGTAAGAAAATGGTTTTTTGCAATTTCATAAGTATACCCACACACAGAATAGTTTGTATTAACTAACACCTTTATTATTGCCTGTCAAGCATTGAAGCAAAACAAAATATAATGATTAAAATGTGAGAATATTAATTATTCCTTCTCCATTGTGTTTTAAAACTGCTGAAGTTGATTCCCTTCTGTTATTATTACAATTACAAACAAAATACAAAATAGTTCAAATCACATTCAAAATATTTTACTTTAAAAATACTTATCTGCATTTGAGTAATAATTTAATGCTTGGTATCTCTAGTTTTATTCTTTAACTCTCCTAGAGATATAAAAGTTATCCTTTCTATGTATGTATGTATGTATACAATGCAATATGTATAAGTTACATGCAAACGTTGAAGGCAGATTGAGATTTTTCTAAAATTAAAAGTTATATATGACTGTACATCCATTCTGCCATGCAAAGGAAAAAGACAGTTATTACCTTAACTTCTGTTTGAAGATCCTGCCTTTTTCCCTGTTGAGAGTTCTTTCTCATGAAACATTATAGCTGTCAAAAGACTTGACTTTTGTTGAATAAGCAGTGCCTATCTTCAATAAACACAAGCCATCATGGTGTGATTTGGTGCTTGGTAAATAAATTTTGTACTGTTTAAACTTCAAAACCAAATTGAAATTAATTTTCTTTGTTGTTGATTGCATTTTTAATATCTACCAGTTCCACCGACTTTTAGAACTCCACAGGACATTCAGTAATCCAAGAGCAAAGCTAGTCCTCTTGGATCATAGTATCACTTCAAAATACATTAATTGAATGTAAAGTGGTTGATAAGAACCTTCAATTTATTTCGTAAAATAAAAATATTCTTATCTTGTTTAAAGCAAAACATTGGAGGAACAGAGGAAATTACCTTTATCGGAACGGTTCCAACAAAATTAAGTGTTTTATTTGTTTTCTCCATTTCAATAATATGTTGTTTATTTTGGAATTCATTATTGGCCCAAAGGAAAAATGTTTTTCTCAAACTCAATTAGCTGAGACTGTCTTGTCAAAGTTTTGTGGCCATATCTGTTGCTCACACATTTTAAATGATGTGGTGGTGGTTCTATTCTAAAAGTGCTTTTAAGGAAATTGAATTATTTGCCATTTCGATTTGTCGTACAATCATTGAAATGAAATGCACATTTTTATTAGTTTTAATTTTTTTGTATTGCTTGTTACACCCAGCAGTACAACCTGATTTCATTTTTAGTTGTCAGTGCCGTAATGTAGCAGCATTAAATCAGTCATTTATGAATTGTGTCATAATTCAAAAGTAATCATTTATTCATGACATTTATTTGCCAAATTTGCAAGAAGTCATTAGCAAGATCAAATTTGCAAGAAGTTATACTGTCTTTATTAACTAGAACATAGCAAGAACTTCATTAGTTTTCAGAATGATAGCTACAAAGGTCTGATACTGCTGTTAATTAAAGGTATATAACAAGTTTTAAATAGGATTCATGCATTCTTTCTATCATAGAATACCTAAACTTCTTGAGGTAACAGACAGTACTGAAACATTGTTGGAACTTGTTTATTCATTTTTGATAATTTCTGAGCCAACATGTCCTCTTTCAATTTTTATGTATTTAAATAAACTTCATATACATCAAATTTTATTTAACAAGTTAGAAATGGTTACAATATGATTGTCTTATTTTAATAGTTTATCCTATAGTGACATTTCAAGTTCTTAATTATTTTTGCATAAAGATAAATAATTAAATTTTCTTCTTGTTTGTTCACATAGCAATTATGTACCTCAAAGGTTTTTTTCTAATTTATAACTGCTTTTGTGTGACATCCTCATGAATCCAAATTTTCTCAGTACGATTAACAAATCTTCATTTGGCTCTTGTTTCTCACTTGCTTTCCCCATTTGTGAATTCTTGCAATTCTTGATATTGAAAAATCATTTTATCATCATAGATTTATCTACAAATAGGTTCTTTCTTGTCTGCCTACAAAATGACTGCACTATTCTGACACTTTACTGTTTCCTTCCATTTTCATAACTAAGTTCCAATTTATTTAAATCTTTTTAGTTAATTGCACAGTTGTTGAGAGTTGTATTTCATATTGTAACAGGACTACTTACTAACAGGTACCTTAATTACAACAAACTCATTTCTTCATTTCTCAGTAACAAAATAGTGGAACTTTTGAGTTGTCCTTGTGTAATTACTTGGAATTGTGTTGGGTGTCATCTGATTTCAAAGAAAGCTGATTTACATCAAGTGAGGCAGAGCATGTATTTTCCATTTTATTAATTCAGAATATATTTATTTTAAAAAAAGTTTCAATTTGTGAACTGTACATTAACTCAGACTTGTCAGGGATGCTCATCGTCATATACTCATTTATTGGTCTTAGATTGTAGTTTAAATACACAACAGGGCATGGAACTAATTTCATTTTGCATTTCAGTACAATTCACTTCCAGTTCAAGTTTTGGTTTCTTCAACCTTTGCCCTCTAATGAATATTATGTGGGTCTTTTTATACAAGTATTCCAAGAAATGCCCACTGAGAAGTAAACTGAATTGTTAAACAAATAGGTGTGAAATAGATGATGTTAGTGCATGTTTGAGTTGCAAATACTTCCAGCAAGTATATTTTGGCTGGAATTATGCACATCATTAGTTATGTGCATACTTATGCCAATATAGAGGAAGTCCAATTATTCTGAAAATTACATTTCTCCAGGGATTGCTGCTGGTTACATGTTTCACCTTCCATCACACGTTTTCCTTTTTGTGTTGTCAAGCAGCTTGCATGTACTTAATTAATGTCAAAATCATTAATAAATAAAATGTTGTTTGTTTTTGTTTTTTGTTGTTTTTTTTAATGAGATCTTTGGAGAGAGAAATAGGGACTGAAGTTAAATTTTCACTAACCATTTCTGATTCTTGGGTTTCATTTACTCAGTTCTGGTTCAGTACCCTGGAATAAACACAAAATACACAGACACCCGATACACACCCTGAGCCCGGGTAAAGGCAGTGAGTGGCAAGGCCACTAGTGGCTCACTCTTCTGTTCTAGTCTGGGCGACGGAGTGGTGTTCCCGGTCCGTGCCCAACATCAGCCCAGCTCCTACAACTCCATGGGCAGCACGCAAACCAGGTCAGAGCACGTACACGACAGGCATGTGTGTGAGAAAGCCTTTGCTTCTGCCCTTGCTTTGGCATCTGTTGGTCTCCTGTGCAGAACCCACTCATTTCTTCGCTCGCTTGCTCTTTCTCCTTGGCCCAAAAGCACCCTGTGGATAAATATGCATGTTGGAGACACTGGTCTTGGGAGAAGCCCTGCCCCATCTGTCACCATGGATCACCATTTTCCCTAACATCATTTGATTTACAAAATAAAAATCTGCAGATGGATATTAACTCTCTTGAATACAGTCATAATGGAAACACACCAGAGAACTTTTTATGTCCAAAGCATGAAAATTAAGATCGTGATTGTTATCAAGGGGCATTGTAATGTCCTGAAATTCTATGGCTGTTAAGCGCTATAAACTTGTGTGTTTGACCCATATACTCCTTTCTAAAACAAAGATTAATAATCTATGTGATGATGAAACATTCTCTGTAAACCAAGTTGATAGTGTTTTATAAATATTTTTGAGCCTTGGACTAATAAATAGTAATGTGAGATCTTACCCTGTTCCTATCAAAATGTAGTGTGTGCCAATTTTAAATTATGATGAGAACATGCGATTTTTTTTAACATTTGTAAAATATGCCAGTTTTTTATATATTTGTAACTTTTTCTGTTATCCTTTGCATTTTTGGTACTGTGTGAGTAATGAAGTTTGTTGTGCTCAGAAAAATGTACAATGACAATGTTTTCCAGTTTGGGACATTTCATTAGAGAAGCAACTTAAATTACAATTTCATTGCTGGTGTAGTATTAAAAGAGAGGCAGTTTTGTAATGTGTTTTTGTGAGAATTGATGTATTGTATAATTTTAGAGAACCTCAGTCATCTTGAGAATGTGGTGGTGAACAATTCTAGCAAAGTGTTAGTGTACATTCACTTGATACAAATAATTGAGATAAAAAAGAAATTATGTTTCTGAAATTTCGTGCAGCAGAAATAAAGGTAAGAAGTGTACATGAATGATAAGTTACAGTACTTTCCTAGAAGACCGAATAATAATATTTGGAATAATCATTATGTGAAATTACATAGTGTATTAACACAATGAATTTGTGATGTACAGTTGTGGCACTGTTAAAGTGCGGTTATAATTCACTTATTTGCAAGATTAGGCCACTCAAAATATGGGATTGGGCCAGATTTATACTAGTATTTTTAGGGTCTAATTCAAGAAAAGTGAGAAGTTCTTTATGCAAGACGATTAATGTTATGGAATTACGTGAAAAATTAGTGGTGTATCTGAAATGTTGACTTAGTGAATGAAATTGTCTCAGGTATTATCATAAATTGTCATCAGTGATTCTATAAAAAAAGAGATCTGGTTAAAGAATTAAGTCTTTCTCTCTAAAACTAGAAGAGGCAAAGACAATAAAGACATCAAGAAAGTTTGAATGGAAGTTACCTGATATACACTTGAAATACACTTGATATAATGGAGTTTTTCTTGCACTGTATTCAACTTACCTCAGAGTGTGAGGTTTAAAACCACTGACATAGAAGATGTTTTTTGGATTAAAAATGAACATTCATACAATAGTTTGAAAAACAGAAATCAGAACTGTGTAAAACCACTGATGTTTTCAACTTGTAGTAATGATCCTTCTTCCATAGCATCTTTTAGCTCTACTCTTGTATCCCTTTTCCCGCTCCTTGCAATTAGCAAAATGTATGGCCCTTCTGCATTTAAAGCAAGGCATATGTTAGGCAGCCCCAGCATAGGTAATGCCAAAGCTATAGAGAGCCTCCTCCACTGTAGCTGCAGCATAGAGGTGCTAGAGAATGCTTCTGGGGTGCCTTGTGGCTTCCATTTACTGGGTTAATTCAACAACATGATGTGTAAATGTAGGCGTGCTTACTAGGCACATTGACTTATAAATCAATTTTAATTTTTTATATAGGCTTGTAAATAGAATATTCTGTGCAAACTGTAGAAGAAATTGTGTGATTCTGTTCTGTTTACTCTTGCAATGCCAAGTTTATTAAAAGGAAACTATTGTGTAGCAGTATTTGTTCAGGTAGTTGTGGTGAGTTACTTTTTGACACCGTCTAAATGCTTATACATTGTAATAGAAATATTGGTCATTGATAGAGAAATACTGTGAATGTTAATTTTTTATTTGTTTAGGGTAAATGGGTTATTGTTTAAAGCAGGGTTGCATCTTCAGCACTCTGTGTGAGCAGATAGGGCAGTATTTCCGAGTTGGTGCATGGCTGCACAAGATTGCAGAGTTCCAGACTGCCTACTTTGGACAGCTCTAATCAAGAGATTTGTTCTAAAGGACACTCACCCACCAGTTTTAACAGAATTTGAACATGTAAAGAAACAAAATTCTTCAGTTGGAAGTGGAAGAGATGTTCATATTTCTGTAAATTTTTATTTTCAATTTACAAATTTCTTTTGGTATGCTTACCTCAAGAAAGTCTTATCATTAAATGTGAAACTTGTTGATGTAGTTAACATTTGAAAAACTTATTACAATAATTGAGGTTTGATATATTTCTATTGAAGTTATATTGCAAGTATTGTTACTTGTCATTTTCAAAGTGAATTCCACAGAACTTGTTATTCTGAAATCTGGCAAAACCATCTGTGTAAGAATTACACTATCACACTGTGCTTCTACAGTTTGTTTTTCAGATGTTTCTCTTTGCCTAAGAAATACAATTAGCACCTTTAGACTATAACTTTCTGTTGTTGGTAGCTCTGATTTGTTATCTGTATATATCTAATTTTCTGTGTTTAAATATCTCTCATTAACTTTTTTATTCCTGTTCTTTAAAACCTGCGTTAGTTCATCTTCTAGAAAAGTTTTGAGACAATGTTTTTCTGTGAATCTTCCTTGAGATCTAAATCAACAGCAATTTATGCCGCCAACAAAAAATACTGAACATTGAGTAAAAAACCTGTCCAGTGTCTGGGAGAGATGGTGACAACTGAAAAATATAGAAATGTTTCCTAGTAATAAAAAACATTTGCTAATTTTGCATTGGTAGCCAAACTTCATTGTACTTTTATTAAATATGAAAAATATGGATATTCATCAATATAAATGAGTTGAATTTTAGCAGTTAGGAGTACTAAAGTTTAATGTAAATGTGTTCAAGTTTGTTTTTGTGACGGATCTCTCAACATGTGATTTGTTCCCTTTGCCCTTAAATTAATGGTGTATTAGTTCTGATTTGCTTTTTTTTTTGACCAGAAAAGTAGGTGATACTTTTCCATACGTTTTGGTCAGAGTTTGTTCCAAATGATCAAAATGTCAAAACGATCCTTTCACCGTAGGAAACCTGATAACATCCTCCTGTACTAGAAAATAAAAACTGTGCTAGAAAAAAACCTAATTGTAATTTATTATTTTTTAAGAATTGCCCTTAGAATGTTGCCTCTATGACACTTTTATACTTCTTCCTTTAAACAGTAATTTTTATTCTTTCTGAAAAAGTGAATACATCTTAATTGACAGATACTGATGTATTCTAAACGGCAATAATTTCTATTTGTGCTTTATTGTCCTGTGTTCTATCTCACGTTTTCTAATGCAGGAGGACACCCTCAGACTTCCTTGGCTAATGACAACTTTTGTTGGTTGTCCAGAGCAAATTTGGGGTAAATAATTTAGAAAGGAACTTACAAAATTAAGGACATGACCCAAAAGCAAATCAGGACCATTTACTTTCCTTCATTTTAGGTCAAAAGGAGCGAGTCACAAACAAGGGAAACATTTGTTCCCTAGTGATAATTATCATAGTGAAACTATATAAGTAGTATATAGTATAAATGTATAGTATATAGTTTTACTATATTTGTTCAATATAGTGATAATAGAAGCTGTGTGAATAGAAAGATATTGCCAATGATATTTATTAATAGTTGTATTTTCAAAACCCTGAAAAGGGAATCTGATCATTCTATATGGACCATGCTCACATTAAAGACTAGCAGAATAAGAATTTAAAATATGCCCTCATATTGAGCCAATGTTGAGTTGAAGACTAGCTGAAGATTTAACCATTTTCAGATCTCATCCCCTTTTCCCCAGCCTTTTTTTAAAAAGGTTTTTTATATTTCTTTTACTATCTTTCATTCTACTTACATGGTGTAGAGAAAGTATTGTTATGCCGCCCCCAAACAAAAGCAATTTTTCAACAGCAACACCTATTGACGGGTGCTGATATCGAAAAAATGGATAAATCTTGATCCTATATGTAGTAAAATTCTTCCTCTATTATGTTATGTAGACATCCACGTTTTCTGAGTTCTTGATTATGGCAAAATGTCTGCCTGACTTTCTCTGTGCATCCATTAGTGGTCAAAGCTAATGCCTAAACTGGCCACACAGTTTTCTCCAAACTTAATATTCCTTGGCTGAACTCAACTACAATACCAAAGATAGATATTTTTTTCTAGAATAAAGTCCATTCTTCAAAGACATCTTTAAATAAGGCCATTTTTTCAAAAATATGTGTAATTTTGCAATAAAGGCAATTTTAAACAAGTATTTTCCCAAAAATGGATCCAATTTTTGCTGGAAAAGAGTTAAGTACGCTTATGGAAATGTCCTATCAGCAAACTCCATATTTTTGGAAATTGCAAAAAATTAATATTACAAAACCACAATATTGGTTACAGAATTTTTTTCTTTAAAGAAATTTGTTATGGTTGCTACCTTAGAAAAAAATATATTTTGTGTATTTGCATGACAAATATTCAAACAACATGTTTAAAAATTTTTGAGGAGTGGAACAAATCTTAAGAAAATGATGATCTTAAGAAAATGATAATCTTAAGAAAATAATTTTTGTTGATTATTGCTGGACATTTAAATTATTATTTTTGGGTACTGCTTTCTGATACTGCATGTATGTTGTTTGTTGGTCAGCACAACCAATTGAAAAGTGCTTAAAACATATAACTAATTAATTGCTACACATTCAAACTAAGTTTTATTTAGGTAAAAAAGTGTGTGGCTGAGTTGGCATGAGGTTGAATTTCTATTGGGCATTTATAGGTTTGCTAGGAAATTTTTAAGTTTCACTAGTTTTCCATTATTTTCACTTAAATATTTGTATATTTTTGATTTGGGGAGTCACAAAAAACAAATATAATATCCAAATAGACCTAGTTAGTATGCTTTGCCTTTATTTTCCAAAATTGTACTGCTGGTTCACGTCTTCTCACTAGATAGGGGAGGCAGTCCATGCACACCTGTGATAGAGAACTAATGGCACCAGCCAATTGTTCAGGATGTGTTGCAAATCAACACTTATGATGGCAGCTGAGTGCTGTCAAAATTCTGTATTGACATTATAACGATATTTAATGGTCCCCAAATGTTGCCTTTTGCTGCCTTTTTTTTTTTTTTTTCCTCTGTTTTGGTAGTATTTTAAAATTAAAACAAAGCAATAATTGGAAGGGGGAAAAAAGTTTTTTATTTCTTTAAAGTAAGTTACAATCAAATAAATCTTAACAATATATGTGATCATTATACACGACATGTACATTTGTGATAGCATATCTGAAAATTTCTGAAATATAATACATTTCATGATTTTTGCCAGTAGCCGGGTTCAAAATTGTAATTTTCCCCCCCAAAAATTAACTAAATATCCTTTGTTTTTATTGTTGAGATTTTACTAAGACATCTAATCGTTCCAGAAGTTAAAACATTTTATGATATGTAGGGAAAGACTGTAAAAAGACCTTTTTTTAAAGTGGGTTGTCTGAAAATGGTAAATCTTTGTTTTTCTTGTTCCCAAATGAACTCCACCCAATATTGGTTCTAAATGTTTGGAAGCATTTTTTTAAACTACTCTGCAATAGCCACAGCCCCTGTGACAATAGGGAATTCAGATAATGTAATTGAGAAGAAGTGCAGCTTATGGAAAATGTATGCATAATATGTACAGGAATTGGCAATAATATTGTCTTACAAACCCTTTCTAAATGAACTCGGTTCATCACCAACTTCAGCAGCAAAATATTCTGAGACGAGCTGTAAGAACCTGGAACCATGTGAGATAGAGGTGACACTTGGTGTTAGAAATGAGGCTAATCCAGGAAGAAAGTAGAAGTGTGTTTCTCTCTCATTCAACAAGATCTGTGGAGGGAGGGGTGAAACTAAATTTCAACTTTGCCACCTCATAAATGTACTTCCAGAGAAAAATGCAAACAATTCCAAAAATGGCTATTTGCTTTTTTGCTTATAATGAAAAGCGTGCAACTTTTAAAGGAAGGTGTTCCCACACAAAAAATAATTAACATTGCATTTCTATGAATTTCTTCTCTTAGGTATTTGCTCATCAGAAAATGGTGCTAAAGCTTGTTACAGCTTGGCAAAATATTCAGAATGTGTGAAAAGAAAAAGCATTTTCCTTGCTTTTCCTTTCCTTTTCTTCTTTTGTTTTTGTTTTTTCTTCCTTTTTTCCGTATATCCTTAAAAAATACACCCTATTAGACAAAAGTATTTTTATACAAAAATAAAAACATTCAATTTCCTAAATAATTATGTCTGCCAGGCTTTTTCCGTCAGACGAACAGTTTAGGTGCTAGAGCATGTAGAAGTTGTGTACATCGAAGTCCTTAGATACGTACCTAGAGTCCCTATTGTACTTTGGACATAGTGGCTAAATTGAAACTAACTCTTCAATCAATCAAGACCAATTTTATATAAATTTATTATAAAAATATAAATTTTATATAAAAATAATATTATTGTAATACTTCATAATTGTTAACAATTAATACTAATCAACTATTACTAGAAAGTCCCTGCTGAGTTGTAGGACAACTATACATATAGCATTTCTAATTTGTTCACAGTGATTTTGGCATAATATTATTTATTTATTTATTCACATTCACGCCGCAATCACCCTTTCTAAATTCAATTCAGATACATTCCAAGTACCATCTTATTGAGACTCAATAATACAAATATTTAACTTTTCAAAATGTTACAAACAAATTTTAAATACTAAAATACATTCTACATATCTTTTCAAAGCCATCCAATAAAATATGTTGACTTTAAACTTGATAAAGGCATTGACATTATATTTTAATGCAGCGTATTCGACGGATTGGAGCGTGAAAATATAGTTAAAGTTTTGTAATTCTTGGAAGGTCCTTTGGCTTTTTAGGCATACATTTATATTTTATCAATTTTTGTTATAATTTTGTAATTATTATAATATTTATTTTAATTTTCTAAAAAAATATAAAAAATTGATAAAATATAAATGTCTGCCTAAAAAATCAAAGGACCTTCCAAGAATTACAAAAATATCAAAAAAGGCAGTGCTATAAATAATATTAACAAATTTAACCTTCGTAAAGATTGTTAAATTTTGTTAGTTCACATTTCATTTAAACATTTTGGGATGGCTATTTTTAAGATTATGTGAAGGATATTTCAGTGTAATTTTATCTTTTGTCTAAAAACCATTAATTGGGTTATTGATAACTTTACAAAAGACGTAATCATTTTAAGTATAAAGACAGTCTTACTGAATTATTATATTCCACACCAGCAACCTGAGAATTTTCATTAGTACAGGCAAATGTCTTTTCTGTGCAGTGAATGACCAAAACTTGGGCAAAGGTGCTCAGGCTTTTTAATGTAAAGGGGGGGGGGGGGAAGGGATTCCAAACTTGAGAAGTATATAAGTGTATTGGCCTTATTAAGGAAAAACAGAGAATTCTCAAGATCATTGGATCAGAAAATCGATGTCATTCACAATGCAAGTCCTCAATATCTTAATGTTTTATTTTTGGCACAGTAACAATGTGAAAATTAAATTTAAATTTATTAAAAGTGTACCTAGAGTTTTGAGATCTGGATAAATGACAGAAAGCACCGTATGTGTCAAATATTTAAACATATAGAGATTTCAACTCAAAATTCCGTATAACTTAACATTTTGATATTTAAATACAACTGATCAGCTTGACAGAACATTTAAAAACTTTGCAAAATTTTACAGTTTCAGTACTATAAAACAAGGTAGTTAGCAAAAAAAGTCAAAATTACGAGAAGGATGTTTTTTGTTGTCATTTATAAGTAAAAGATAAATAAATTTTCCTTCTTCATAGTCTGTGGAATGTCAAAACATCAATTTCTGGATATAGCCTCAATTCAGATGCATTGAATGGAAAGTTCTTAATCAAAAGTGACCCGGCTGCTAAGCATATACATGCCGGGATCGATTATGGCGCGTTAGTCTGATTTTCAGTGTCTTTCCCAATTTATTTTTCCGTAGAATCCTGGAGAATATTCTATTGCTGTGTCTATGCAGCCGCTTTAGCCTTGTCTTAAGAGAATGAGGCACGAATGAAGTTCTGTTGATATCAAGAAAGTAATCCGGTATCCAACCATTTACGGAGGTTGCTGTTTGAATTATATTCGATGACATACGACTCTTGTGTTCTAGATGTTTTATAGTAAATCAGGTTCCGGAGGTAAACGGTCGAGTTAGTAGGTAACCAGTGTGAAGGATTATAGACGTACTGATAAATTACATGTAGACAAAATTCTTGAGGTACAGCGATACAGTGTGCAAAAAGTGTGTGGGGTGCCTAATCATGAGGTTTCTAGGACCACATGCTTACAGTAGGTCTAAGAGTATAGTTAGTGTGGTGAGAAGAACGTGTTAGGGTGCTGAAGGAGCGGCGTTGGCGGCGTTGCTTGCAGCCTGGGCGACGGCGTGTCGTACCCCCAGCGGCTGCTGGACGAAGACCGCGACCTGCTGCTGGGCGGCGCGTCCGCGGGCGGTGGCTGGGGCGCGCCCGCCGCCGCCGTCGTCTCCGCCCCCGCCAGCGCGCGCGCCGCCGCCGCCGCCACCTCCAGCTCCTCCGTCGCCGTCACCATCGACGACGACGAAGAGGACGACGAGGACGACGGCGAAGAGGACGAGCGTCTGCGGCGCCCGCCGCGCAACGGGATGCCCGGCCCCGCCGTCGCCTCAGCAGGTAGCGCGACCGGCCTGCCGCGGCCCCGGCCCGCGCTGGCGCCCTGAGCTCCCCGCGGTCGCGGCCTGGGCCCCGGTCTCGGTCCCGGTCCCGGCCCCGGCCCCGGGCCCGGGCCCGCCCCCGCCCCCGCAGGGCCCACAGACTGCACATAACGACTGCAACCGACAATACTTTCCTCCCCGTATTGAGGCACACACGTACGGAACAGAATACACTACCGCCGCCGCCGCCCTGACCACTACCGTTTCTACCTTTCAGTGTAGTGTTGACCGACATCGCGTAACTGGTCTGTTTCCCCGTGTGTCTATCTGTTGTGTGAGCCGCTAGGGCTAGCCCGGAGGTAGAGTAGAGAGGCAGCAAGCAGGTCAGAGAGAGCGAGCGGGCGTCTTGCCGTGCCGTGCCGTGCCGTGCCGCGCTGCGCCGCGCCGCTCCCCGCCCCGCCAAGCCGCACCGCGCTCCGCATTGCGTGCGCCGCGAGCTCCGCTCCCCGCGCGCCTGTCGCCGGTCGCGGTCGCCCTCGCCGTCAGGTGAGTGAGGCCCCCCGCCCCCGCCCCCCCGCGCCATCACCGTGGGCCACCGTCGCGCCCTCCCCGTAGACTCCGGCGCTCTTCGCCGCTCGCCCCCCCCCCTCCTCACAGCGGTAGTCTTAGCGGTAGTGCGATAGCATAGCAGTAGCAGCAGCAGCAGCAGCAGCAGCCGTAGAGCAACTAAACGAAAGGCCGGCACTGCTCAGACCCCGCGCTCCAGCGGCAAGCTTCCGCGCAAAGCTTCCTCTGTCGCCACCACCACCACCACCATTACCACATTCACTATCACCAGTTCCAGGATCACCATTGACACATGCACCATCTCCACCACCATTCTCGAAGAGAGAAAATGGTATTGTGCACAATTTTGTGAGAGGAGAGAAGAAATAAATAAAGAATTCAACTCCAAACTCTTTTGATGAGAGATATCCTTGCAGGAACTATTGAAGCAATTTGAGTCACAGCTTAAGATCAAATAGTAAGAAAAATATTTTATTTTCCTATTTACTTTTTTTATGATGTCGTAACTTCACAATGATCATGGATTTCATTTATCGGATTGAACCAAAATCGTAACTAGGGGTACCAAGATAGTTCCCACCAGTGAGACTTGGTGACAATAAAATCTCTGTTCTACACAGTTGACTACCATTACCACTTGCCATTAGAGAGCAGTTGTGAAAGTTGCTTTGAAATGTACGTGTGATATATGATTAGGCAGGGATTTGAAAAATCCATTAAAGTATGAGTTTTTTGTTGTTGTTAAGTTAATTAATATATTTTCATTTATTTTTTGTATCCATCCTCTTTTCTGCAGGATTAATTCAAATCATTTGACGAACATGCTGCTGTAGGTTTCTACTTTTGCCATTTTTGAACCCTTAAATATATTGCAATGCAGTTTTTACACACTCATAAAACTTTGAGGCAAATAGATACATGATTGTATACTTTTTATCACTTGTATTTTACTACATATTGAGATCAACTTTGCTTTTTCTTTACTCTTTCTCTGGCCTATCACGATGGCTAAAAAAATCATAAAACCAATGATATACAGATTTTCGTGTTGTATTAGTTTGGTTAGATGCATAGGTTTTTGTGTTTTCAATTATAATTTCAGTGGCGAACCACCAAGGTAAAGAAGATCAAGCAGCTCTGTGCCTGCTGTAGGGAGCTCATGCCAGGTACTTTGGATATTTCAAAGTCTTCTGGAACTTTTTAATGCAGGAGTTAACTTGTTTGAAATATTGTAGATTAGCTGTTTCATTTGGTAAAGGAATAAAAGAAACTGGGAAAATTTCTGAATCCAGGGTACATTTTTAATGTGAAACAACTCTGAATGTTCACATCAATAATTTAATATACATCCAATTAATTAAAACACACACACACACAACAATAATGGATAAAAATAAACATGTTTTTCATAAAGACCAAAATTATAAAGTAAAATTGATGATTATTGAATTCAGTGAGGCATTGCCCTCTCAGTTATACATATTCAATTTTCCTAGAATCAGTGACAGAATGATCCATTGCTACTACTGCAGCAATTAATTTACACACATTTAGAAATTTCTGCAGTGATATGTTTTGAAGAATTGTTTGTGTTTGTAGGATGCTGAAAAGAGAATTATCGAATCGTTACTCTCATAAAGTATTAAATTACTCTCCTAACCCTTCGACTCTGTTTCTACAGTATTTACATGGACTCTGTTTGGGATCTTTTTTTGACCCCAAACATTTTACATAATAGTTTATAAGCATTTGATGCATGGATTTTTTTGAATTATTAAATGAGATAGTGATGATAATTATTGGCTTTATTTACTACATCACTCTAAATAACGAACAATGTTGTTTCCAGAAAAACAATCTTGCATATCCTCATAACTATACATAGTTGTCCGTCTAACAGCATGAGAATGTTTGAAACAGGGATATCAAATCATAATAGACAATTACCCCAAATTGTCATTCAGAAAACACAATATAATAACACAAAACAGAAAAGAACATGTTTTAAGAATTTTTTCTTTTTGAAATTTAGATGTCAAATGTGGCATTCCTGACCCCAACTGCATAAATATCAAAGTATTCCAACAAAAAGACAACTTAAAAACTGAAAAGTTAATAACACAAGTAACATTGGACATAAAAAGCATATCTAGAAGGAGAAGTTCATGGGAATAATTTTCAGTGTGTTGCAAAACATTTTTTGCCTCTGGGGTCAAAAAAGACCCCAAACAGAGTCTAAGGGTTAAAGTCTTAAATTACTCTCTTAAAGTATGAAAATGATCTTGAATTTAATTTTTAACAGAGTTTTGCTGTTATAAAAAAATTGAATATAAAGAGTTCTTGAATATCAAAGCATTGACCAAAGAAATACAGTTGTCGTAATTTGGTTGAATTTCCAGTTTTGTCTGTGAAGAAGGCTAAACAATAGATATCCAAATCTGAAGAATCTGTTTGGCTTGCGTTTATGTAGTAAGTCTTTGCAGCCAGAGAGTTTTGATTGGTTGCTCCTCTCTCACTGTATTCCGTGTCATTAATACCTTATATAATTTTGGTTATAATGTGTTCCATTAAATATTCCTCTCCTTGAATTTGCTTAATTCTCTTCTCTTCTCTTCTGAAACTGACAAATCTTTGGACAAAATGGTTTTTAATGTGGGAGAGGGGAGAGTGGCAATTATGTCATCCACTTAATATGTACAACACTTATTATGTATGATGTACAACACTTATTACAAAAATTCCATACGAATATTTTATCAGTAATACCAGATAAATACAATATGCTTCTACTGGAGCAGAACATAATTGGACTATTAGGCCAAATCAGGTAACTTGGAATATACACTGCATACAGAGGGCAACTAATCATTACTATCTATGTTATTTGGAGTTATATTTTGTGTTCCATTGAGAGAATTGTATGCCAAAGCCTTTAGGGAAAAATGAAGAAATGTACTGACACAACACAAGTGCACTGAATTGTATAACCCTGTACTGATACAACAAATACTGCAGTATGTATTGCATTTTCTTGAAACACAATTCCACAATATTCCTTGGATTGCTTGAAACTTTCTGATCATTTTAATGTTGGTTTCGTTGATTATAGATGGATCAATCTGTGTTTAGTGGTTAGATTTTTAACATTAACATTTCAACATTGACTCTCAAGTAAGCAGATTCGGTGGTATAACAGTTAGCGTACGGGACTATTATACCGAAGTTTGCGGGTTCAAACCCAATCGAAGGGCTCAAAAAATCCTTTGTACGCCTTCCTTCGGAGGGGAAGTAAAGCCGGCTGTCCCATGCAGTAGATTTACTGCATGTAAAAGATCCTCAAGCCTAAAAGAAGCCTGAGCTAAATTCAAATAGCCTATTGTCGCCCAACAATACCTTCTTTCTCCGTTAGATGGTGGAAGGAGCGTAGCGAAATTCGCGTGGTCAGGCCTGATGGCCTGAGTCTTGCCACGTAAAATAAGGCATTAACTAACTAACTCATGGTAATATATTTTTCTGTTTCTATAAGCAGCTTGTTCCTTCCTTTCGTTGAGATTGGAGACCATGCCATGCTACCATTGGCAGGTTCGGAAAGAAGAAAGATGCATGGTCAAGTGATGCCCACAGTCCATCCCCCACACATACTTCTGTGAAAACTGCATTGCAATATTTTTAAACATTTAGAAATTGCTGGAGTTTAAGTTGTGACTCACTGTAGATATGGGTCAAATCATTTACATTTTTAACCGTGTACTTGTTTTGATTAGAGATGTGCACAAACCCAGAAATTCATTCCTATTGCTCTACCAAACCTGTTTATTTTCTTAATGGTTGTCCACCTATACTGATAGGAAGAGTGGGTGGTGCAGATGTTAAAGGAATATGACTATGCTAGTAATTCTAAACATTTTAACACATCTTGCCTTGCATGCCTCCTGTAATGAGATTTTTCATTTGGTATTTTTAAAGACCTTTTTTCCCTCATGTGCTAATTATATCTTTTTGTAAATCAATATAGTTTCTGACCAACCTTCCAATTTGTGCATAAAAACTCTCTTATTTAAAATAAACCAATATAAACTACCATATATCTGTGATCTCTATTCATACAAGGTAGATATGGTATATGACTTGCTGGTTCCTGTTTCTATTAATGACCGTTCATTTCCTAATCATCTGTATCCTTGGGGAGTATGCTTATGCTATTTTTTGTTTCTTTTGCTACTCGCAAGGCTTTTTATATTTACGTGCACGTGATCTTTTTCTTTCATGAATTAGAAGAGTTAGAAAGCATTATTAAATGTTCTATAATTTATTGTAAATATATATGCAATAAATGATTGTTTACTGAAACATATCTAAGTTTGCATCAAATCAATTTTTGATTGAACATTAACAGTTTCATGAAGTGATGGTGATGAAGTTCGTTTCCTCATGAGATGTTTTGTGTAGAGTTTAAAACATATAACATTAAATAATACCCATGTATATTTACCTAAAAAGAAATGAGTAAAAGCTGTCTATAATATCAGGAGACACTTCATTACGATAAATTTGGAACTGAATGCTTTACAAATGGAAATTTACTTGCACTATTACTTTTCTTCCTGCTTTTTATTTTAGTAATAATTTTAAAAAATCAAAACATTTTAAAAATTGTTAAGATTTTTGCTATTTAAGTTTCTTTTTATTTGTAATAGAAAATATTTTCTTTACACTCTAGGTCTTGCTTGGGCCGTACTCCAGCATTCTACATTGCTGACAGTACCTTTCATATCACTTTCTTATCTCTCACTTTTGTAGACTTTATGTACCTCATGGAAAAGTTCTATTGACTGCAGGTTGTGCAACTCATTTGTGTGTAATTTTATGAAAAAATTAACCTTTTTTCGCTTTTCATGCTTAAATTCTTACCATTTCATGGCTTCATCATGTAAAAAGTAATGCTATTATACAGATTGTGTTTGGAAGACTAAATTAATCTCATAAATTGTTACACAATTATTTTGAAGAGTTTAATTAAAATATTATTATCAATTATTTCACACTTTTACAAATCACATTTGAGTGTGTTTGCAGTAAGCAGAAATGTTCTTTTCTTCCTATTGTATGTATATAATGCATTTCCAGTTGTATTTAAGACACAGTATGTGCTAAATTGCAACTGGAACACCCAGTGGTAAAATGCAAATGGTACGAATATATTGTGCTTTGGTGAGGCTTCTCTGCTTTTCATATGCAGCTTTCAATGGATGGTTTTGCTTGGAGACGTAGCATGCATCTACAGCTGAATAGTGGCAGATTTTGAATGACTTTCTGTTGCAGTTGCGAGGAGCAGTTGGAGAGATCACCACAGCCAAGTCCAGCTCTCCTAGTGCCCATCGAGTGCCCTGCGTGATCTGCCTGCCTGCCTGCCAGCTTCCTCACTCGATCTCAGCCTCTTTGAGGGCATGTGTACACTGCAACTAGTGCACAGAACTGTATCATGTGATTTCTCTTTATATATTTGTGTCATTGTACTTGGTCCAGTACTTGTATATAATATTTGCATTTGCAGAAGATCATGTGTATATAGTGCTGCAGTTTGTTGCCTCTCTCTACTTAGCACTTGTACATCGCAATTTTGTAAGGAACTATGAGTGGTCAGTCATGCCTCAGTTGCTTTGCAGCGACAATTAAACCAGACATTGCCATCCTTACTACTTGCATTTTTCTTTGTGATCTTTCCTTGTTATAACTTTATGAACAATGAGTATAATAAACTTATAGTAAACAATGAATGGAAGTTCAGACATTTTTGACTTATATAGCAGTCCCAGGATTGTCAAAGTGCATTCATTCTTTATTTTTCATTCTTGTTTTAAGAACCTGATTTCCATAATATAACTCTCTCAGATGTATTGCCTCCATCTTTCATAATTATTTTCATGTGCAATTGTTTTTTATGAGTGTAAACAGGATCAAAAATTTGCTCCAGAGGAACACAAGAGGAGTGGACTGCTTGAGGACTAAAGGGAAACTATATGTCTCACTTAGGTTTGAACAGCCCACTTTTATAACCTCATTTCAAACAGTAGAATATTAAAAACCGTGTTCTGTAATAAAGTGGGGAATTGGTTTGAAAAGGATATTCAGATTTTGTTTGGTTTTTAATGAAGTAATTGTCATCACTAATGCTGAGAACTTCAGCGAACTTTTAGTCCTCAAATTCTCATAAAAATATAGATAAAATTGTTAAAATAATCACAGAAATACTACAGATTAGCAGCATTAGTTACAAAAAGTTTATTTTACGATGGCATCTTTTTGACACACAGAGAAGCAGATAGGCATATTAAAAATAGATTATCTACTTTGTTCATTTTATGCATTAAAATGGCATTAAGAGAACAAAAAGGCACCTGTATTTAGTTAAAATGTTATGTTAGAGTTCTCTTACCAGTAGTGTCATCTTGTATGTTGACAAATATCTTACCATTTGACATGATGTGATAGGCGCTTATTTGCAGTTTGACCTGTTTATGTTCAATTCATGCTCGGGAAGGAGAAAACTTATTTTCTTTTGAGCTTTTACCAACTCCCTCTTAAATATGAAGTTGATGCACAAAGTACTTCTTTTATCAGTTTCTGTTGAAATTGTTTGGTGTAGAATTCTCCTCTTATTTCCAGATCACAATAACAGAATCCATTCGATAACCTTATACAAATCATATAAAATATTATCGGTGAAGTTGGTAACTAACTGTATGGACCAACAGAACAATGGTTGACTCCACTATGGCTATCAGGAGTAGTCCTATAGCTTCTGATCTCTCTGACTTACTCAGTAAATCAGGGCCATATAAATACAAATGGCTATGGAATCATTTCTAGCAGCAACAAATATTTCATTACGTTAGTGACAGACTGACCTAACTCCACAAATACATATTCTGACTTATAACACTTTTTATGTCTGTAATTCCAGTATCTTTGTTTTATTTTATTCATGTTTTCTTTACAAATTCGTTAACCTATTTCATTTGACTAAAGAATATCACTGTTTTTTATTTCTAGTTATTGTTTAATATATATTTTTTATTTAATTTTATGATAAAGTGCAGTACAGATACATCTTTCTGTCTGTAACAAAGGAAGATATTCTAGTGGTGTTAAACATGTATACACAAGTATTAACAAAATTTGTTTCATAATTCCCATATTTTAATGTAACAAAAAGTATTTTCACTGTTGTAAAGTTCTTAAAAGAGAACATTATTGAAAAACACAATTTTAAAATAAATATTTTCATAGTTCACTAACATTTCAAACTTAAATAAAACTGGTGATACTTCTGTGGTATTATCCTTTTCTGGCGTAGCTCCATCAGATCAGAAAACTTATTTTTGCTCATAGGTAAGGGACCATCATAGGCTGGTTTCAACAATGCTTCATTCTGCCTTTTCTGTCCACTTCTTAGAGTATGTAGCTCACAGATAGTGTACAACCTCTCTATTTACATCGGTCTTTCTGTTCTTAATGGTTTCTTTCTGAATTTCAGAAAAGTTAAAAAATCTTGTAAAGTCCATTTCTACAACATGGTGTCTTTGTCATGCCACATGCTCAATAATAAACCGTTTAAAAGGGTCCAAAATATCCACATGCTTGCTCATTTTACTATGCAAGCACCGGCTTAGGTGGCTCACGGCATCAATTTATGACACTGCTGTGTCTCTACCCATGAGGTCATAGGGTTTGAGTCTCAATGGTGGCAGAATTATCCACAATAGCTAGATTGAATTCAACCACTATCTGAAGAAGGATTCTAGTGGCTGCTCGAACCTGTATTTTTCTGTGGTTCCCCCGATCACACTAGGTGAATGCCACAGCACTACCCTAACAGGCTACGGACCATGCACAAACTTTCCTTTCTCGTCCTTGGCTTATCCTCACCTCTTTCTTACTCACACATGCACTACACCACCACACAAGTTAAGAGACCAGTCGGAAGTTTGGAGTTTCTTCCGGCTGGGGCGATGCCCCCCCCCCCCCCTTGCTGGTAGCAGATACCGTGTTGGGGAAAACCACACTAGCTGATGTTCAAGTCGGCGCCGGATCTTGCCATCCAGCGGGGGAAGATCAAGAGGACTGCCACTTTCTGCGATAAACATGCACTACTCTAACGGAACTAATGACCATACCAGTTGATGCACCCGGAAACACTTATCAATCCATCTATGAAAACATATACCAAAAATGGATAAGATAAGATAAAATTATGTGGCAATATGTGAATGTTGATTAGAACACAGTAAGAGTGAGGCAGACGTAATGACATTAACACGACAGCAATAATATGAAATACTTAGAATCAGACAAGCATAACACCTCTTCCGTTTCTTTGAGATATATATTTGTAGAGACGGCAAGACCTATGTAACGTACGGCCTAGGCCTACAGTAACGTACATAACAATACCTTTGTTTGCTTGCTCCGAAGACGAAAAAATTTCTGACTGTTAGTAGTTGTAAGTTAAAAATAACAAAAATTGTTATTTTATTACGTCAGGCTGACCCTAACGTAGCGATTTGTTAAACGCCATTGGATGAAAATTGGCGAGTCAGGTTTTCGGGACAATTGCTTTTCTTGTACATTCTTGTACAATTGTTGGATTTACTGTGATCAAGAATTTCAAAAGGTTGTTTTTACTTTCACAGTATGCTGTAGAGAAAGTTATGTAATCCTGCGGAAAATAAAACCAGAAATTTTAAAAGGAAATGCACGTTTTATGGTCGCCTGATCAAGAAAAAGTGTTTGCTATGTAGGGAAGGGGGAGTACATTACAATTAGGCCCCTGGGACATTTTCAACTTTTTTTTAAAAGAATGGTTTCAAACATAAGCCTAACCAGGTTTTTCACTTGGGAGTGGGCAAAAGAGAGTTAAGAATTTTTTTTTTTTCCTAGGGCTTTTATCCAGCCGACAGCCGGTTGCCCTTTACGTCCCGAAGGGACGCATATTCGACCATACACTAGACAAACACTTGCGGGCTCCTCTAATCTGGGGTCAGCAGAACGCGAGGCCCTCCGCGACAACACACACACAAAGTCAAGGGACAAACAGCCATGCCCAAGGCGGGACTCGAACCCGCGACCCTTCGGACCGAAGCGCTGAGTCGGTACTCGCTCTTAGCCACCTCGGCCATCCAGGTCGGCGTTAAGAATTATTAATTGAATAAAAGTGAAATAAAGTTATAAATTACACCGTATTTAACTTAGTAACAGTAAAATACAAATTTATATTTCAAAAATATTATTAAACAGTAATATTGTTACTGTAACAACTGTATTAAACAGTAATATTGGACATTTTATTACGCTAGTTCATTATGTTATAAACAAAATATACATTTTGTAATATAATGCAAAGAGTAACACCACAAACAAAGGGGATACAGAATGCCCTATCCTGATAATGTTAAATGCTTGAGTAAAATTCGCAGAATCTATTGAAGTTGAGACTAGTGAAATTTTGACAGGCAACGGATACATCACAAGCCTGTCAAATTTCTGTTCAGTGCATCAAAAGAAAAATGATACTTAAGACAACCATTACATGAAACACATTGGAACTATTGCTGATTATTATTATTATTTATTTAATCGATTATTCCCTTTTAGGAGGGCGATTGAACTCGAATTCATGACTTTATTTTTGTAAGTTTTCCCTCTTCCAGAAACTCATTCTCCCAGAATGTTACAAGCTCGCTCGTGGCGCATAGTGAAGTCGCTAGCCTTTCACCACTGAAGTTCGGATTCGATTCCCGTCGAATCTCATGTGAAATTTGTTTCAACAAAACGTTTACTGCTTCACAAGGGCTAGTCCAACCCTTGTGAAGTGTCTTAAACCCTACCCCTATACTTTTTTCTTCCCAATTCTGGCTCTGGGTAGTGACGCAGGAGCGCCTACGCGGAGATGCTACCTGGCGGTCCTCTTCACAACTGACTGCGACGTATGACAGAAGTGGATAACGTGGCTAATGGAGGATTACTCCAATGCGTAAAAGATATTGGAGGATTACTCCCTAGGGCAAAAAGCGCTCAACGCCCCCCAAGTGGCTTGGAGACGCGTTGCGTCAACTTGGACGCAACAAATTTTTTTCAAATAATGTTCTCTCTTCCTTTCGGCTGTCCACTTCTTATCAGGATGTTGCATTATTCGTTGCTTGAACTTCACATTCATTATTTTACTCTGGCACGCGTTGCGGTCTTCGAAATTTTCTGTTGACCTTGTTGCATGTCCCTCTGGACCTCCTTTAGCCACTCCGTGATGCATTTACTCTTTGTTATGATGTCCAGTAGTTTCTTTGCTGTTCTGGTGTTCTCTATCCTGTAGATGTGTGTGTAGAACTTAGCTCGGCGTTTCCTGATTTCTTCGATTATTGTGTTGGTCTTTTAATAGAGTTCGGTGTGAGGTCACTTGATCCAAATACCGTTTTTGATTGCGCCGTAAATTTTCCTAAGAATTTTTCGTTTCTGTTTCTCCATTTCCCTAATTTTGGAGTGACCGCCAATTACCATTGTTTCAGCTGCGTATGTTGCTTCTGGAAGAATCACAGTTTTGTAATGTCTCAATTTTGCATCTGTCGAAATGCATTTCTTGTTATAGTAGGTCCATGTTAATTTACATACCTTTCGCAGCTTGCTGATTCTTTGTTCATTGGCGATTCTGTTTAATCCTGATGATTGTATAGTTTCACCAAGATTTTTATTTATTTTGTCAAAAACTGTATGTGACGTATGGGGGAGAAAATCATCTGCCGACGCTTTCTTGAGTTTTAGAATCACTTACCAACAATTTAACTATTAATAGTTGGATGATGAAAATAATAATAATAATAATAATAATAATAATAATAATAATAATAATAATAATAATAAATTTAAAAAAGCGAAAGATTAACATTTCAAAAACTAGATATTCTCGTTGCCGAATTATAGAAAACTTATTTTTAACGGTAAACGAACGAACAGATTTGATTTTTCTGTATTGCTAACAAATAGAAACTCACCCTAAGCTCTACTACCACTACAAGCAAAAGGAAAGTTCAACAAAACGTGCCCATAGTGAAGCTACATTTACATTCAGAAGCAAATCAAGGGGCCATCTCAGCATTTGCTCAATGGATCAGGGAAACTGGACAAAAACCCGATCAAGATGGTCATTGACCCGGAAGTTGAAGTACATTACTTGTTACAGGCACATTGAGTCTTTTTTTAAAATTATACAATGCAAATGTAAACTAATTCATTATACTATATCTTGGTTTTGTAAAATTAAACATTATTTTTCTTTTTGACGATCAGTATAGTCTCTAATTGTATAGTAACAGTTTTGCAGCCGAAAAGATTTTACTTTTAGCTTAAATTTGTGTACCAATTGTAATTGTTTAATTTCATCTGTCAATGCGTTGTAAAGTAACGTACATGTATTGTATGTGGATTTCTTGTAGTGAGCTGTTGATACTGACACTTGATGAACATGATTTCTACGTCGAGTGTTGTAACTATAAATTTCAGTATTATATAAAAATATGGTTCCACCGTTAAGTAAGTCAGTTTTGACAAATACTAAAGATTCGTAAATAAATAGGCAAGACAATGGTAAGGTTCCAAGCTCAATGAAAAGAGGCTTGCAGGGATCACGTGATCAGATTTTTTCATTATTCGGATACTTTTCTTTTGCTATCTAAATGTCTGGGAACTAAAGGATGAGCTTCCCCAGAATATTATGCCATATCTCAGGCGGGAATGTACATTTGCAAAATACACGCAACGAGTTGCATGAAGGCTGACAGAATTAGAAATAATTCTGGATGCATAACATAATGAGCTTAATTTAGTGTTTAATTCTGTTATATGTACATTCCATTTGAGGTTTGATTGAATTGAGAGACCTAGAAATGTTGTTACCTTAACATCAGCTAATTGCATATTGTTTATTTTCAATGGAGCATATGATTGCCGATTGAGACAGTTGATTCGTTAACTATTAATTTGTTATTAAAAAAACAATTTAAAACTTCTGAAATTGTACTTTTTATTGTTTCTTTTTTGCAAAGAAAATTCGTGTCATCGGCAAACAGAACTGTTCTTCCATTTTTAATAGTTGAGGGCATATCGTTTACGTAAAACAGAAAGAGGATAGGACCTAAGATCGAACCTTGTGGGACCCCATCTTCAATTGGCAAAGAATTGGAAAGCTAAGTAAATAATGTCCTTTCGTGCAAGTACGGTATTTCTACTCTTTGAGATCGATGTTTAAGGTACGAAGGTACAGAATCTAGGGCAATACCACGAATTCCATAAGAAGGTAATTTTGAGAGCAAGATGTTATGGTTAATAACGTCAAAAGCTTTCGAAAGATCTAAAAATATCCCAATGGGCTCTTCATTTTGGTCCATTGATGAAGCAACATCTTTAAGGAAAGAAAACTGGCAGTTTCCGTAGATTTTGATTTCCTGAAACAGTGTTGTGAGTCCGAAAACGCTTGGTTTTCCCTGAGAAAAGTTTCAATTCGTGTATAGAAAAGACTCTAATATTTTTGAGAAAACTGACAAAAGAGAAATTGGCCGGTAATTTTGAATTTCATTTTCGTTTCCTTTTTTAAAAAGTGGCTTAATTTTTGCTGTTTTGAAAATATCTGGAAATATTCCTGTGCACAAGGAAGCATTGAAAATATGAGTTAATGGGTGTATAATGGCAGGTGCACACGTTTTTAATAAACAATCCGGAAATTCATCTAAACCAGATGAATTTTTATTTTTTAGTTTACTGACTATTCTGAGAATTTTTGAGAGAGTGAGGAAGAATATCGTCACGAAATTTTTTTGAGAAGCATATGATGTTGAATTTTGTGGTTTTAGTCCCTTCGTGAGATCAACCGCAATTCTAGAAAACTGTTGGTTGAAGATATTCGCAACTTTTTCTGGATTACTTGTTTCTCTTTCATTATCCTTTAAAACAACAATCTCTACGAAATATCGTGATGACGTGGTCGTATTTTTTACGATAATCCACATTGCTTTAGTTTTGTTTCTAGCGCTCAAAATATCATTATTTTTGCCTGAACTATTAGTTTCCTTAAAAATATTTTATATTCTCGAAAGTAGACATGGAAACCGGGTGATACGTTATGATGTTTAGAAATAAAGTAGAGTGTACGTTTGTTTTTACACAATGTTCTAATTCCTTGTGTGATCCAAGTATTACATTTTCGTGAAATATTTAATTTTCTCTTTTTAATAGGAAAGCACTCGTTAAAGTGAAATGCAAGCGTTGAGAAAAATAAATTATATTTTTCATTTGTGTCAATAGCGCTATAAACTGCCTTCCATGATTCCTTCAGCAAGTAGTCCGTAAATAATTTTATGTTAACCTTAGTAAATGCTCTGCACATGCGTGTTTTATTTATTGTGTCAGTATTCATGTTATTAGTAATTGTAAGAATTCGTGCATCGTGGTCACTGTAACCTAGATTATTCGTTATTATTTCATATCTAGTTGTGGTTTTGTTAATAATAATTTGATATATTGCTGTTTGTGATTTAAGAGTATTCCGTGTAGGTACGTTCACTGTAATATCTAAGTTAAAAGAATGAATTAAATTGAGAAACTGCTCGGGATTCGCTCAGAAAAATCAATATTGAAATCTCCATATACAACAATAGATTTAAAAGAGAGATTACTAATTTTGTTCAGAGTTATCTCTAGATTTTCTAAGAAATTGAAATAATCTAAAGCTCGCTTTGGTGGAGGTCTGTAGATGCAAAGTAAGATAATTTTGAGCGTAGTAAGATGTACGACTGTTATTTCAAAAACTTTTTCTACTGCATATAAATTGAATTCTGAAAAGAAGGTAGAATCAATATTATTTCTTACGTAAATACATGAACCTCCGTAAGCAGTGCCCTTATTTGATTCCCTCGCCCTACAATAAGATCCTGCAAGGTAAAAACTAGGAATTTGGAGTGTGTTTAGATCATTGTGAGATAACCAATGTTCTGTAAAGCAAAGAACATCTATTTGACTCAGATCACACTGTAATGCTGCCTCGATAAATTCAATTTTATTTGAAAGAGATTGCACATTATGATGCATTATTTGAATCTTTTGTATGTATCTACACGGATGTTTTTTCTGCTACATCTGACTGTAGTTGCTACTTATTTATCTCATTTTTACCTCGAGTGTGTGGTCGAAGGAAGTATCGTGTCCCAGCAGTGTTAAGAGGTGAGGAAGGAGGGGTTACAGATGTAGGGGAATGAATAATGGGAGAGGTAGTACAAGAATTAAGTTCAGGGGATAAGGTAATTGGGTCCAAAGGGGTTCCGGAGGAGGGAAGAGAACTAGGAGATGTAGGTGGAGATGAGTCTTGGGTAGGATACTGCTGAGGTGTAAGGATGTGCTTTGCAAGTTCGCTATCGAGTGCATGTTTTCCGACAAGGTTCAAGTGAAGACCATGCCGGGTGAAGTGTTTTTCTGAGAGAAAGTTGAACTCAAATAATTTAACACGTATGCCTCTCAGATGCAGTTTTAATTGGTTGTTTGCGTGTCTAATTTCTTTGCAGTGTTGGTTTGTTGTACCAGAAGGGCAGAGTCGAGATTACAATGTTCGTGTTTTGGGCGGCACGTTGTAGTTTGTCAACATGTTGCTCAGGTGTAAAGTGACCACCCAAATTGATGTCATTCTGCCCTCCTATGATGATGACTGTATCCCGTTTGGTAAGAGTTTTTGTGTTGGTGTCCAATTCACTGATCACGTCGGCAAACCTCCCGTTAGGTTTAAACACACACATGACAGAGAAATTAGATGGGAGTTTCCCACTGAGCAAATATTTAAAGTGACTGGCTTGTGTGACGTTGCCGTGTTTTGTGATTAGTGGGGACTTATTTTCTGGCCGTCTTTGCAAATACTGTTTTTGTACGAAATTTGCAATCCAGTTTTCTGTGCAATTTCACGTAGTTTTTCAACTGCGTGAATAGCTTCTGTCCTGTTGTTTGTGATAATCGCAATATCGTCCCCGGTGGCAAGGCGTTTTACTTTAGTACAGTTTTCTTTTCTGATACCAATTTGGACACCTTTTACACGAGGTTCCCATTCTCTGATGGTCTTTTCTAGAACAATATTGAAAAGAATTGAGGATAGTCCGTCCCCTGCCGAACTCCCGTTCTCATCTCAAAGGGTTCCGATATCTCACCCATGAATTTTACTTTGGAAGTTGTTCTTGTAAGTGTCTGTTCTATGATTTTCCGGGTCTTTCGGTCGATTCCGAATTCTTCTATGGTTTTAAAGAGGGTTTCGCGGTCTATTGAATCATAAACTTTCCTGTAATCGATGAATATAATTACTATATTCATACATTTCCTCATTTGTAGTACTTCTCTAGGCTCCAGATCTGTTCCACACATAATCGCCCTTTTTTCAGAATCAGGCCTGGTTTTCACCAAATAGTGGATTCGCCTGGGGTTCTATTCTGTTTAGGAGTGCTTTGGAGAGGATTTTGTATGCCACTGGGAGCAGGGGGATACCTCTGTAGTTGTTGATGTCAGTCTTGTCATCCTTTTGTGTAACGGATGGATCAGAGCGCATTTCCGATCTTCTGGTATTTTCTCCGTCTCCCATATATCTGAGATAATGTGATGACGTTTCTGTGTCAGCAGGATCGTTCAGTTTCCAGAGTTCTGCGATAATCCCATCTTCTGCTGGTGCTTTGTTGTTCTTGAGCTGCTTGATTATCGCCGTAATTTCTGCAAGTTCTGGGGTTTTTGAGTCTGGGGATGTGAAGTCAAGATTTTCTGTGGTGGTTCACAGTTAAGAAGGGAGCGGAAATACTGGACTAATTTTTCGCAATTGTTTTCTGAGTTGGTTTCCAACGAGCTGTCGGGTCTTTTGAAGCACAGACTGGGTGCTTGGTATCCTTGTAAGTTTTCTCTAAGAAATTTCTTGTATTATTTTTGTTGAAATCCTGTTGGATTTCGTGGAGTCTTTTGTTGTCATATTTCGTTTTTCTTTTCGAATCAACTTTGCAATCTGTTTTCGAGTTCTAAGAAAGTTGTCCCAGTTTTTCTTGGGTTTGTGGCTGTTGATCTTTTTCCAGTCTGTTATTCGGTTGTCTATTGCCTGATCGCAGACTGTGTTCCACCAGCGGTTTTCTGGTGCGAGGGGTTGTCCTAGTTTCATGGCTTCCCGAATTTTCCTTGTTAGCTTCTTCCAGTCTGCCGATTTTTTCTGATTAATTTGTTTGATGATTTGTGCTTTGTTGAGTTTCAGATATTCCGGATCTGGTTTCATGTTTTTGGGTGGATATTTTTTTCCTTCTATTGGGTTGAAAATTTATCTTTATTTGTAGGAGATGGTGGTCTGATTCAAAAGCGCATTTGAGAGGTCTGACGTTTAGAATTTCTTTCGTATTTTCCTTGGACGAGATCAATTTGGTATTCGCCCTGCCTCAGATTTGGTGATCTCCATGTGGTTAGCTTGTGTGTAGGTTTTTGAAATTGGGTGCTCATAACTTAAAGCCCAAAGTTCCTGCAGAAGTTAATTAGTTTCTCACCGTTCTTGTTGATACGTTTGTGTTTGGTATAAGGACATGTTATATCTCTGAGTTTTCATTATTTTCCTAGCTGTGCGTTAACTGTAAACTAACACACAGACAAAATTAGTACGTGGACATTACCTGCAATTATTTTGCCATCAGTGGGCAAACAGTAGCTGCTGAAGTGATCCCTTCTTATACTAGTAATCTCTCTACACTTACACGATCAAGAGCACGGTTATAGTTGACGTCTGGATGCGTGCTGAGCCAACAATTCCCTTTACAGAAATGGAATAATTTGAGAGGATGGAACAAAGTGTTGGAAGATATTTAAAGCAGCAGCTGATAACATAGATTCTACGAACATATGCATTGTTTTGTTTTACAGCTAATAGATAAGCATCAACGCACCAGCTGGAGAGTTAAAACATTAACTAGTGGTGCTAAAACAGCACGTACTTTCTCGTCCTTAGTAATGGTTATGTAATTTCTATTTATATCACAATTTCTCTCCGAATGAACACACCTCAGTCATCAGTTTTTGTAAAACTCAGTACAAATCTTAGAACATTTGGTGCGAAAACGATATATTTACAAGCAAATATCAACACAATTATGACAATTATAACTGCTTTTCATACAGCTAAATTATGTCCCAACAATGAAACGTAATTCACAGAAATTCAGCTGCCGTCTTGAGGCACGGAATGATGTATTTTAATCTGATATTCCTTGAAGGCTAGCAATTTTTTTTCATATTACATATAAAAAAGGAAACCTAATTGAGTTAATTTCAATTAAGGTTTGCGGATTGCTTGAAAGAAAGTACATCAATGCATTGATAATGTAAATACATTCCTCGCAACACGAACAGAAACTACGGATTATCAAATAGGTTTTAAATCATTTCTAAAGATTAATTTTTAAACGTATAACATAAGCCGGAATGTAAGAAACGAACAAAGAAATATGAAATAATATAATACAAATTCTAACTTACGTAGCACCCACAGCCTAGAAACACCATTTTACGTTCACGAAGCGCTGGAAATTCGAAGCGGGCGACTATGTTTGACGCCAAATTACACAAATAATACTCATATTTTCTAAAAATTGAACATGCCCTTATTTGAAGATCTTTGATGAACACATTTCATTAAGAAAAAATGTATCTTCACCTGTTGTAGGAAGATATCGAAAAATAATTATTTTTTAAAATTTTAGAAACATCAAGCATTTCAACGAACGTGAGCCCAAAACCATTCTCTTGAGCGTCCTTTACGTTATTTAAGGTCCAAATTTAATCAAAACATTTTGGATAGTTTTTAAGAAAAAAATTGTTTAAAGAAAATAAAAATCGCCTGTTTGACACAAAATTTCCCCCATAAAAAAACTCACATTTTCGAAAATTGGAACACATTATTTAAAGATCTGCTTTTAATGAACATATTTAATTAAGAAAAATATTATCTTCATAGTTGTACTTGTAGTTGTTGGAAGACGCCGAAAAGAAATTGAATTTTTGTAATTTCCAACGATCATGATATCTCCACTCTTCCCTTAAGCGTCCTATACGCTATCCGAGGTGAAAATTTAATCGAAAAAATCGGTGCCAAAATGTAACAAAAAATTTTTTTAAGAAAAAATTGAACAAAATAAAAAATTGCAAAATGTTTCACGTTAAATACACGAAAAATACCCAAATTTTCGAAAAATTTTACATCTTTTTTTCAAAATCTATCTTCAAGGAACAGATTTGATTAAGGTAAAATATCTCTATCTTTAATATTTTAGACGCTGAAAAAATGTTGAACTTTTGCAATTTTCGAAAAATCAGGGTATTTAACGAACATGAAACCTGCACAATTCTCTTAAAGTCCTTCACTTTACTCAATAACAAAGTTTAAGAAAAAACGGAGCTTTTTTTTTGGAAAATATTGAAAATGTCCCAGGTGCTTCATTAAAGTATCCCCAAAATTGAAAATTAGTTTGAAATTTAAGGGTCCGCGAGATCAGCTAGATCGATTGCGGAATATCAATTTTGGAGGAAATCGGTTGAACTGTGAAGCCGCTAGCGTCGTTCACGGACAAACGTTTTGCCGACAATCGATATTTCGGTATCAAGGACCCACAAATGGATTCTATTTACACCCCCCTAAATTTGGCAACTGTATTTTTACAAGCGCCCGGCAATGAGAGATTTTCTGACAAATATTCGTCGTTTTTTCGCGCAGCATTCCATAACTTTCCATCTACTGCGTAAGCGGTAGCGAGAAAGTAACGACACATTGTGGTCCAGTTCTCCCTTCTTATACCACTGGCGGATTCAGGGGGAGCCATGCCCCCCCCCCCCAAAAAAAAGGTCTAGTTTTCGTTTATCTTTCTTTATTTGGAAAAATGAATTTAAATATTTATGTTCGAATTATGCAATTATTTCAAAATAATATTGTATAGTATCATATCTACAGTACATAAATAATATACAACATAATAACAAATATGTTTATTATTTAACAAAAATCTACGACCCCTCTCCCCCAAAATGATAGGCTGAATCCGCCCCTGCTTAGAACAGCTGCAGTCCATTTCATGCGAATTTCCTGGTCTTTTGGAAAGCTTAAAAATACTATTAATTTTAATTTAACAAAACAATTATGTATTATTTTCGTTAATAACATTTCAAATAAATAATACAGCAAAAATAAATTAATGAACTTACGTACTTGTCCAAACAATAGTGCTGTTGTGATCATTTTTTTAAAATCCTAGCCCATTTGTGTTTTGTATGAATTCTGTTACCTGTAATTGTCTCAACGCAGAACTAATACAAAAAGTCCAGTATCCATTGGAAATCAGGGCCAGAACCATATGCACTGGAAGTGAGTATACCTGATTTGGACTCTACGGATAGAATTATGTATCTAATGTCCGAGTGACCCACGGTGACTTTTACCTGAGTTGCGTACGTTTTATTATACATTAATATTCTGTATTTTGTAAACTACATTTCCGATGTTCGATGATGCTGCAACTTCTATTTTTAGGGAACACCGGGCGCCACTGCTTGCATGCAAATCTATAAAGCATTTTGTTATAAAAACCTGGTCATTGTAAACATGGAAATACATGGGTGAATTCCTCCGCACCGATTTTCGATCTTTCTGAGCATCACCATCAGCTCTTTGATTTCCACCATGAGCATCACCAGTTTGCGTCACGAACCACGTGACCACAGCACGGGCACTTCGTTTGAAAAGCCAGACTAGACAGGCCGCCATGTTGCATGGAGAGCGAGAATTGTTTAGAAACATTTGAAAGCGGTACAAAGTGACAATTTTCATCGGTAGCCAAACGAAAATAACACTATGCAGATGTACGAGAAGTAATATTTAAATAAAGATTCATTAATGTGTTTCAATGTCTTGTACCAAGGTGATAATTTCTGGCTATATTTAAAATTCCCGCTAATATTGTGACGCAAAATGGTGTTTGATGTTCATTGGCTGAAGACGGAAACGATGCGCAAAGAGCCCCCCTCCCCCCTGTTGATTGTCAATGGGATTTAAAATGTACTGGTGGTCTTTAAATCGCGCTGACGTCATTGGCCAATGAATTGTATTATGGATATAAATAGTACTTTCCTATTAACACATGTAAGCGAAATATCCCCTGCACATTAATTAATTATTTTCATATTATTTTTAATGTAAGAATTTTGATGAATTTCAAAATTATATAACGGGATAATAAATTAATAACATGAGTTTCAGGAAGTTGTTCTGTACATTCCATGCATCCAGAAGCAAAGTCATTTTTGTAAGGTTGGCAATTTGATGATTTAAAAGCCAATGTACGTTGTGCTACATGAATAACGTGCTTTTGCTAGCCGTGGAGTGAAGTTTTGCTTGGTGATTTATCTGTATCGTGCGTTGATTAATTATTTAATTATCTTGAGTTTTGAAACTGTGTGCGTTTAATTCGTTGAATTTATTTTTCCATCTAAAGTGAGCATATTCTGTTGCTTGAAGTTTTGTTAAGTCCGTTGTTTTCTCGGACGTTTTTGTGAGTATTTGGAAATATTTTATACTAAAACGTCATGTTTGCTTAACTGGATATTCTCGTCACAGTGAGTGACATCAAACATTCAGTAGTCATAATCCAAAATGTATTTCTCTTCGATAATTTATTGTGGAACCTCGAAAACGGAAGCTTGTAACTACTGCACGAAGTCTTTTGCAGATTTCAAATTACTTCAAGATGTCCCAGTTTGCATTTATGAATGACCTGAAAACTTGCCTAAAAATGGATGATCCGATTACAAAAGGTTCTGTGCCTCGCTGGCAAAAGAAGGCTCTTGAGTCGTCAAGTTCAAGGTAAATCTAGTGGATAGCATTTTTTTAAAAAAATTGTTGCGTCTAAAATTCGAGACCACGCGTCTCCAAGCTCCTTAAGGGGCCCCTTGAGCGCTTAATTATGCTTGCTAATTAACTCATCTGTGAGGCCCACCGAAGTTTCTCCATTTGTATGGGAAAATGTGGGAATTGTGTGCGTTTCATTTGTATTCTATAATTTATATAGCCTTTGGAATGCATTTGTTACAATCAAAACTTAAATAAATTTATATAAATGGATGATGCACGTTCTTGTGTTAATTTTTAAAATTGAGTGAAATTAAACTCTCTTCCAAATATAATTAACTATTAATATTTTACTAATTTAATTAAATCTCATCTTAATTTATTATTTGAGGCATTTGCATTGGAATTTTGTAATAATGTTTACTGAGAAATCCTTTATTTTTGCTCAGGCCCCCATGACAGAACAAATGTATTCTTAGGGAGGAAATCAGGGGTGCTCTTGGAACAACATTGAGTTTTTCTATCTTGCTTTTCGTGTTCATATTTCAATATGTGCCTCTTTATCCCATCTTTGGAGTTTGTTTTTAATTGGTAAATGTTCACACTTTGTCTACTGCCTCTTGGAATGGTGTTTGATACTTGACAAACAGACCTCTGGCAAGATGAAAACTCAGATTCTTGTAACATAGTCACCACTGAACTATGGAGTTATTGTTGCAGGAAGAAATTATGAATGGAATTAAAACCATGTGACATTCTTCATAATGTCTGTAATTTCTAACGCAACTAAATAGCGCACATTTCAACTGCATTGACTTTCTTCCTCTTCACCACTCCTTATTTTGTACTCGGTATTAATGTAATTATCTCTTCTCTATCATATTCTCATTTGGTATCATCTGGCCTAAATCCCACTTTATCGAATTCAGGTTCCAAAACAAGCTGATATTCCAAAGTTAGTACAACAGTTGATATGACTAATCCTTAGTATAATGGTAAATACTCACTTTCAACTGTGCGTGCATTTTGTTTCACCAATATGTGTAGTGAGTATGTAGTACCGAATACATCTTACACAATCATACATCATATTATGACATTCCTAATAATATAAAATTTTAATTGATTTACATATTTTTCTGTGAAAACTAAAAGTTACGAAATTGCAATGCTAAGTTTTCTCACAACCAAGAATTCTGAAATGGCCAAGGTTTACTCATGTGATAAATTAGAATTTATGCTTCATATTCTATTGGGAGTTGAAAATTATTTAAGGTTTGATGGCAAACATAGTAGTAGTGGTAGCAGCAGCAGCACTTTCTGAATTTTAGAATACACAAATAGTCTCAGAATGGCATGCCCAGATCTTGCTATTTAAACATGTCTGCCTACACTGTCCAACTACATGAAGGTGGAAAAAATAGAGATTAAAGAAGTGGTGCTCAACTAAGTTTCTTCAAATCATCTTTCCCTTCTTTTTTATAATGTACAGAATAGTAGGACTTCTTCCTGTGTCTTAGTTTCTAGTTGTAAAGTTTAAGTAACATTCTGTGTTCCAGAAACAGTTGACACCCTGTGTAAGAACTGGTCTTAGCAGAAGTTGAATTTTTTGTTAGTGTCAGTCAGTAAGCATTTATAACTGCACTGCATACAATCCCTTTAGTTTTAATAATGGTTCATTTAGATCTGGGTTGGAGACCAGTGGGCATTCTCTGGTTTTATTATTCTTTAAATTTAATTTTCATAATTTGAACATAAAACCCAAAATTCATTGGGTATTGGGAAGTGTCTAATTGTATGGTGCATCCCACCCCAAGATTTTTAACGTGAAATTATTACTGATAACATGAATGTTCCTTAACATTCTTTAGTTACTAAAGAAACAAATCCATACATGTAACAAGTTTGCTTTTTGCTTTAAACTTAGGTTTATATTGTACTTCTGAGTTCATTGTGATGAAATTGGTGGTGTCAGTACTTGTAAATGAAGCAATTTTATTTTATGTTGTTTTTCATACTTATATGGATGTTATTAAATTTTAGTTTTCAATGAATATTTCAATTCATAAAATAATGGGTTTGGTTTAAAATAAACTAAGTGTTGCTACAGAGAGGCAAAGATTTTCTCAATTAGTTTATAATTTCTTTGGCCTGGACTAGCCCTATTGTTTTGCCTCATCCTCTTCCAGCTGCCATTTATCACCGCCCAAAGTAAGTTTTCTCGATTTTTCAGTCCCCTATTGCTAGAATTGATACGAAACCTGACTAAAGCACTAATCCTCCCAAAAGTTTAAAGAAATTGGTGGTGCTTACAACAGCACATACTTCCTTGCAATATTGTTAATGGTTATGTAATATTGTGACAATTTGTCTCAAATTTCAGCTACCATTTGAAAAATTCTTAAACAAAAGAAGCGTGAAAAATATTTTTTTAAATTCAAACTTTTAAAACAAAAACGGCTTTCTGCCATTGAATTCTGTGTATTCACGTTCTACATAAATGTATCAACAATATCAGATGCACATTGTAGCTGTAAATCATTTTTTATGTAAGAAGTCCTCTAAATTAATTCTGAAGACGAATCAAGAACATGGCATGTACAATGTTTTTTGTTATTTCTAGTTATTCAAAATATTTAACACTTTTCGTGTGATAGTAATTGTCATTACTCTCATTGTTCTGTAGCAGTTGTTGTTGGTACAGGGTCGTGGTACCATTTTTAAATCACACTCGTAGTGCGCAGAAGGACTAAAAGTACAAGTGGGACTGAGCAGGGAAAGGGCAACAAAGAAGTCAAGGTGACAAAATTGGACAAGGGGGATGAAAGGGACAAAATGGGTAAAGGGGGACAAATAAGACAAAGGTGCAAAAGGGACATATTTATCCAAAGATTCATAAGTACTGGTAAAATCTAAACCCAAGAGTCTCTAAATTATTTCTAATGGATTCGAGCATTTTAACTGCCGTTGCTATGATTGAACTCCTTTGTTTAGATGGTTTGCAAAGGGGCTAAGTGCGTGATTATCAACGTAAATAACAAAAAAAAAAATTGTTATAATAATGCGAACCAGCTGCTGCCTTACTACCGCCTTCTGTTGCCGGTGCAGCGGTGTCAAAGCAACAATTGCCACAGATTCGTATTTCATACACATTTTAAAAATCAACATTCTTGATACCGCAACAAAATATACCGTTCTTGATACCGTACAAAAGGAATGGATGGAAAAAATATTGTTATATTAATTATAACCACTTGTTTTTATCTGCATTTCTTGTCATTCCCGTACCTTGGCATGGAAAATGAAATGATCAATTCGTTTCGACATTTAACTTGATTAAATGACTCAATTTAAAATAATTTAATTCATAAATAATATTAAACTTTTTTTTTCCCTCCCAACGCTCGATTTAGCAAAGATTGTGAATGGAATTGCCAGCTTATTGTCATGACAACATAGTTTATAAGTACATTACAATTATAAGATTAAAGTTTCTTGTCCTTTATTTATATTATATAAAGAAATATGGCCTTTCGTATTAACGACAGCTGGTCAAAAACTAGTTAATATAAAAAAACTCATTGATATTTCTTAAACTTATTTTATTCTTGAGAAACACACGCTTGTTTTGGGAATTGATTTTTACTCCCATCATCAGGCTGAAAAATTAATAAACAAAAAAGATAATTACAGAGTTGGAGGCTCTTCGAAGCTTAAATAAAAAAAAATATATATGTGAATGTTCTGGAACAACTGAAAATGTTCATATTATCGATGTGAGAGAGATTTAAAAAATACAATTGTGTAATTTTTGAAAGGAAAAAATGCAGTAAAATGGCTTTTGTCAAATTGTACAGTGAATTTAGCACTAATACAAAAAAATGGAGCAGTGTTTTAGAAAATAGCTTAAGAGTTTCTGAAAATGCAGAAATTTTAGATCATTTTTGCAGAAAACTTCAGTTTTGAGAGACTTAGAGACATCATTTGAAGCACATGTACTCATAAATGCAATAATGTAAACTAATTGCTGCCAATGTAAATATTAATGATGTGTCCAAAAA
>BLKR01003671.1:0-55000 GCA_011170035.1 Teleogryllus occipitalis | reverse complement strand
GAAACGCTGCAACTTATATTGTAGGGCTCTGAGGGGGGGGGGAGGTAATTCTAGGTACCTGTTGTCAGTGGCATGTGCACAGCCATTTGAGATTCATCAAGCATTGAAGCAACCTGCAACTTGTTATTCAGAGTTTGTAGCATTGAATATTATTTTATTTGTGTACTACTGTAATGACAGTGTGACATTAGTCCAATGCTGTGTTAAAAAGGCGTTGTTTCAAGAATTACTAATATGAAATGCTAGTGTAACACTGGGTTTTGTTTGGTGTTTAAGTTGGGTTTATGGGGGGCATGCATGCGAGCACCCCTATTCTTTCTTGTCTGGAGGGTATGCATTCCTCAATGTTAATGTTGTCTCTGATGCTCAAAATGTACTACTGTTGAAATTGGGTAATGTTAATGTTCTAATGTACATACATGTGTGATGATGCTAACACAAATGCTAAAATTATTACTGAATTAGTCATGATTTTATTGGTTTTACAGGGACACCAGAATTCTCTGAAAGTAGTTTATAGTCATTCAAAAACTACTCCATGCTTGAAAAGCTCAAGTCGTTACATTCCCCAGACCCCAGATCGTATTTTGGATGCTCCTGATATAATGGATGATTACTGTGAGTGATGCAAGACTGCATATTGAGAATTTTATGTTGTAAAATTTTAATTCTTAAAAGGAAACCTTTTTGTTTGTAGATTTGAACCTTATTGATTGGAGTTCAACTAATATGCTAGCTGTTGCCTTGAACAGCAGTGTCTACTTTTGGAATGCTGGCACAGGGGCCATTGAGCAACTTCTGACCCTTGAGGGAAGTGATTATGTTTGCTCTTTGGCATGGACACAGGATGGAGCCCACCTAGCTGTTGGGACAAGTATGAGTACTACTCAGGTGAGTGAAAACTTCAATGCACCTAACAAGGACAGGGAAATCTTTCCTAAACCAAGAATGGTAGTAATGATTAGGGGGTGGATTTTAATGGAATGTCGTTTTTTTGTGTTTACTTCAGAACAATGCCGTTAGTATACAAATTCATTTTATGTTATGACAAAAAGAAGTGACCCATTTTTATAGGTCATTATTTTGCATTTTCTGTCGATTTTGACTAAAATCATTTTTTACCTTTTTCTGTCATTTTTAATGCAATTTTTCCTTATTTCATATATTTGAATGTAATTTTTAATAGTACTTGCTTTAAATAATACTTACGAGATGTAACAAATGTTCTTCACAGTAGCCTATTCAATTTGTTTGCTCAGAAATTGTTTTCACAGCCGTTGTGAGTATGCAATTCTTGTGACGTGTATCTGCACCAATGCCAGTTCGGACAAATTCGAAATGACTAAAGACAGAGATTTCTTGGTAAAGAAGTCCAAAGTGAAGTTTGCGAGCTGAGTTTACTGGAATGAATGGAAGAAACCTCGATCACTTCTAATGTATCTAACAGCTTGAGTTATTCATTTGAACTGGTTTTAATAAGACTCTTTTGTTTTGGGCATTTTTAAAGCATTTTATTGATCATTTTTGGCAATGTTTTAGGTCATCAAAATCCACCCCCTTGTGATGATGATGATTATTATAATAATTATAATAATAATAATTATTATTATATTATAAATTATATTTATTATTATTATTGTTATTATTATTGTTATTATTATTATTATTATTATTATTATTATTTAACAAGTTACTTTACAATGCACAGTACAGCTTAAAGAGCTATTCACAGTAAGCTCCACTGATTTATTTATTTGTTTGTTTATTTTTAGTTATGGGATTGCACTACTCTGCGTCGTTTGCGAATAATGGATGGTCATGTTGCAAGAGTGTGCTCCCTTTCTTGGAATCAGTATATTCTCAGTAGTGGATCACGCAGTGGTCACATTGTGCATCATGATGTGAGACAGAGGGATCATGCTGTTGCCACATTTGCTGCACATTCCCAGGAGGTAAAAAAATCAAATAATTATATTTTGTACCAATTTTTGTCAAACATTTAACTTGCTTGATGATATTGTAGATACATAGGAATTACTCTGCACATGTACAGCTTTTGCAATTATGTAAACTGCCCTTGTTCCTACAAACTTGGAACAAACAAATGAAGGAGATAAATGTCAAATTCTCTGTTCTAACCGTCTATGTTCAAATACCATCTGACTTTGTCTAACTTGAAGTTGTTGTGGGATTCTCTGTTCACTCAAAGTACAATACTATTAGGTGAAAACTGATGAAATAATCTGAAGTTATTGTTTTACAACATAATGCAAGTGTCGGTGTTAGAATACAATTTAAACACTTTCAAACTCTTGTTTTCATTTTCAGATCTTCATTACAATACCACCAATTTTTACTTGTATTCAGTGAAATGAATTCCATCTTGATAATAGTAAAATTTTTTAGGTTTGCGGTTTGAAATGGTCCCCTGATGGACGTTATTTAGCCAGTGGGGCTAACGATAATGTTCTTAATATTTGGCCATCAGTACCTGGACAAATGTACAGTGAAGGTCAGCCAATTTATTCCTTTAGGTAAGTATCTTGTATTTTGCCATGCATCTTTGTACAAACTTTGTAAGTATGGAGACTTGGCTGATAAAAATAGTTGTCTCTTAATGATTATTTGGTTGTGAAGTCTGGTAAATTAGTTAACCCTATAGTGGTAACATGCAAGAAAGTTTCATCGGTGGTAACGTTGGGTCTGAGAGACCTATTCAAATGTTTCTTACTGAACTGTTAATAGAAATGAATTTTTAGCAAAATATATTTATTCTAGACAAGAAATAAAACAAATTACAAGCGATTTTCATATAAAGCTTTAATTGCCAACCGCTGGCAGACATGTAGTAATATTGCTACTACATGTGTGAATATTTAGATCGCCTACTGCTTTTCTTCATTTAGTTGTATTGTCTTTTCCTAAGACATGTGAGCTGTAATTGGTATCAATATTCTGTGTTTCATTGTTGACCTTCTGCCTTACTATCAATATCGGGTTCACTGTATAAAAAGAAATCTCATTATGCATCTTCAGGTTCACTTGATGCTTTTAGCACTTCCTCTAACATCAGTCTTTTTCGCTCAGCTCTAGTTTCATGCAATTTATAAAGCTATCACTAACTCACTCTGTTCTGAAATAAAGTGCTAACAAACTCTCATCCAGGGCTCATCAAAAAGATGATTCAGGAGCAAAGAGCTGTTGGCAGTGCCCAGAGTGGTTGGCGGGAGCAGCAGCGAGAGTGAGCGAAGCTGTGGTGAGGGGAAGGGGGGAGGCGAGAGGTAGAAGCGATAGGGCAGACAGAACTTGAAAATGGATTTCATGAAATTTCTGATATAGAATTGGATATTGAAGTTTTTGCTTTACCATTTTTCAATGTTGACAGCATAAATCATGATTTACAGTTGGAAATATCATGTCTTCAAAATTATACAGATTTGAAAGACAAATACCAACACTAGGAAGATCTATTTCATTTTTACAGAAATATTCCCCAGAGACACTCTTAGATTAAAATATTTACATGATATCTGACAAACCTTCAGTAATTGCTACTATCGCAGACTTTTCGTGGGCATTTGCAGAAATTCTTACCTTGTTCAAATTATTTGTTTAATTATTGTTATCTAATGTTAGTGGAGGCGACAGTAACTATCCGCAGACATTGGTAATGGCTGTTTTGGTATTTGTGCTCGTAGACGGAACACAGGTGCTATAGACGAAATCACATCAGCGTGGAGCCTTGCATTAGTACATCAGAACGGTATTTTGGAATGGGCTGGTAAAGAGAAAATCTCAAACTAATGGCATTTATCAAATGATACCCGACTTGAAAATGAAAGCTGAGATTTTGTTACACTATGTGGGTTTGGCGAGGCCACATAGTCTGACACCAGCACTGTGAACCAGCGTTTCGCACTGTTAAAGAAAGCAACCATCAACAATAGCAGGACAGATGAAAAATCTGGCGACACAGAAGGGAATGTTATTAAGTGACGTCTGATGTAAGACTTAAGAACAACACACATTCAATGTGCAAAACTTTCAAAGGGACTTAAAAATCAGATATCACAGCATGGAAGAGGACCAAAAAGAAAGGAACATTCGTACATGTGAAGATGTAGGTACTGACAAAAAACAATATTGTGATGTTAAGTTACAAGAAAATGATAGTTCAGCTATAAACCTTTATATTCTAATCCACAAGACAATTTTCTAGTCAAAAAGACAATTGTCAATTTTAGTTTGACTAAATAGTAAGAATTAGTTCAAAATTTAAAAAAATTTCAGGAGGCCTCTTCAGTATTACGGGGTTGATTTATATTAAGTGTCAACTTATATTTGGGTAAGAATGGTGTATATACATATTTTTCATTCGGTGATAAATAAACTTTTCTACATGCATTGTAACTGTGTTACTCCCAATAAATAAGGTACTGCAGTTCCAAATCAAGAATGGTAGAGGTTGAATTTTGCTGCAATTTACCCATCTTGAATTAATAAATGGAAAGAATAATATTAATTTCATTGAATTGAGGGGGGGGAGTTGTATAAGAAAGCTACAGCCTTAATGCAGAATGACACTGCATGGGGTCAAACAATTATATCTCAAGAACTATTTCTCCATAATTTGCTGATGCTATCTGCTACTACTACGGAATGTAAAGATTTTACTTGCAAATGTACAACGCCATAAAGTTCCTTTGAGACATCTGGAGCTTGGTATACAAAATTGCATTAAAATCCAAGATGGTCTCATGACACAGTTTTCTAAAAGTTGGTTGAAATGAGTGGAGGCTCATAGCTATGAAGCATGGCGAAGAGCTAGTAGGGATATACAAAATTATACATGCTTATCTTAACAATTGAAAACGCTCGGTTCTTGTACACCAAATTGATTGAACACCCCTTTTGCTTTTCCCAATTGTTCTCAATTACACTTAAAAATTTCAAGTTGGAACTCCAGTGGACAGTTAAATTCGAATGAGTGGTCCAATGCAGAAGAAATGCCTAGGTTCTTTGTTGACGGATGAATGAATGGAAGAAAGGAAGGACTGCTATTTAGGGGAAATAGGTGAAGAGTCACTTTACCAATTATTTATATAAGATTTACTATATTTTAAATTTATTTTCCTTATTGCATAGTACTAAAAGTACATCGAGTCTAATAGAAGCATAATTGTAGATTTAAATGGCATGCATGAGGAACTCTATTGGGCAGTTAAAACTCGCTAAGGTGCTGGATGAGTGCATCATCAACTTGCCATTGAAGTGAAGTCGGTATTTATTAATTTAATTATTCACATAGCTATTTGCACTAAGTCCACATGCGACCGTTGCAGGGTTAAAAAAATTTACTTTTGAATTAGAGCAGAAACCCGTCGATTGACGTCGCTTGGCCGGTTTGTACTAAACACGATTTTTAAAATCTTTCAGCCTACATTGCAAGAGTTGCTCAGAACTGATTCCTGCACTAAACGTTGTCTATCCTCATGGAACAATATCCTGCCCTAAATTATTTTTAAAAATTTTGGCGTTTGACAGGTTTCCGAAATAAGATTAAATTGTTAGAATAGATTCAATATTGTGAAACAAAACCAAGCATTTTGTTCCGAAAAAAGTTACAGAATATCATGGGAATCTTGCAAGGACCCCAAGCACATATTTTAGGAATAATTACATAATGTAAGGTGTATATAAATGTATTCAATGAAAAGGAAATAAGATAAAAAAGATCTTGAATATAAAAATCTTTGAACCACAATTAAATTCGTTTGGGTTTTTAATTAATTTCTGTGAGACTGGAACTGTCAACAACCCCATGGTACTCAGAGAGTTAAAACACTAGATCGCCATGTTCTGCATCCGTTTCATTAAGGAAATTTTGGATTGTCTGTGTTGCAGGCCACTTTGTAGTAACACATAAGCAACAGACCACATTGTTGGTAAAATGAGTTTGAGTCCCAATACAAAAGTATTTCAGAATTATTTGATTGTCACCTCCCTCTCTACATTTTATTAACTGTATTATTTTATTGAATTTTACAATAGGTACAGATGCTACATGAAAATAAGATAGTAAGAAACAGAAGATAGCAAAAGAGATTAAAGAAAATTTCCATTTTTTTTTAAAATGGAAGAGGGGGGCAGAAAATTTGGAAATTAGTAATTTTTTGGTCTCAAATAATTCCAAGGATTTTGTTCAATGCAATTGTGTGCATTTTTATTGTCTAATTCTGCAGTAGCAATTTATAATAAAGTTAGTTAAAGGTTTCACATATATTGAATTTTAATCCAATTCATTCTTATATTTGCTGCAGCCAGCATCAAGCTGCTGTCAAGGCTGTTGCTTGGTGTCCCTGGCAACCCAGTGTTTTGGCTAGTGGTGGAGGAACTGCTGATCGCTGCATTAGGTTCTGGAATTGCAACACAGGTGTATGTTTGAACACTGTTGACACAAAATCTCAAGTTTGTGCTTTGTTGTGGTCTACAACTTACAAAGAGATTGTGTCAGGGCATGGATATGCTAACAATCAACTTATACTTTGGAAATACCCAACCATGAACAAGGTATGTACCTTCAAATCTGGTGAATTTAGAAACCTTTGCTTTCTGTTTTACTTCATTGATGAGCAAATATCTTAAATATTGATTTAATAGATTGCAGAACTGTCTGGACACACAGCTCGTGTACTTCATCTTTCTATGTCTCCTGATGGTAGCACAGTGCTGTCTGCTGGTGCTGATGAGACTCTGCGCCTCTGGAAGTGTTTTATTCCCGATCCTGCAAAGAAGAAAGACCCTACCGAAACTAAAGTAGCTACAAGTATTTTGCAAGGATTATTAAGATAGGAATTGTGTTCAGTGTAAAAGTGTACAGGTAATGTTGAATGAGTGAATTTTGTGATTGTAACTTTGACTGAAGTTGGCCATATTATTAATACTGTATCTAACTACACTAATTTCCTTATATCTAGCTAGGCTTGATAGAGAAAATTAGTTGCACTTAATTTTATTGCTTTGTGATTAACATTCTACTGTGAAATTGTGTATATGTACTTTTTAATAAATAATTTATTATACAGTACTTGAACATTCTGCTAATATTGTAATTTCCTAGTTTATTTCTTTCCTTGCTTCTCCATCCAGGCAAGTAAATGAAAGAAAAGTAATAATAAAGAACACTGGTGGGTGAATACTTTCAGAAATCAATAATATTAAAATGGATTGTTACTTCGTTTACTCTAGAACTAGCGGCAGCTCATGCTTAGATTGCTCAGTTGCACAACCCTGAAAACTACTTTATAATATGTTAGGAATGTACATTTTGTTTCATTGTCCTTCATTATTCAAGATATTGCAGCAATATCGATATATATGCAATCTTTTTGAACCAGTGAGTGCTCTCTCCAGCCTCTAGTGTTCTCCCTCGTGTCATAATCTTGGCTCTCTACTACTGCTTTTACTCTGACTCTATGCTTCAACGAAGGGCTGAAAAGGGCCTTCAGTTCCTCAACCAATGGATGAAGGTCTTGTCGCTGAGCATTGTGTGGCATCCAAAGGAAATGTCAATTTTCTGTCTTCGACTGACCCTAGGATAACTTATTTTTATGAATTTAGCGTGTTATTGAAAATACACTCAGTCAATTATTGATGGTATTGAAAGCATTATTTTCAACGGGAGAATTTGTTTTCATTTGATATTAGGTTTAATGATTCAAAACGTAAACTTGGTGACTACTTTCTATTAAGTTGGCCGTTATGCAAGTCCCTTCCTGTCTCAGTGTATGCATCTTCAGTCAGTCAGTCGAGGAGTGTTGTGAACTCAAGCATGTATGGAAGATTTTTCAATATTGCAATATATACCAAGGTAATGAAATTTTCGAAATTAAATAATTTTATTTGTGTAAAACTTGTCCTACTAGTGCTTGTTCAAATGTACTAGAGTGCGATCACTGAATTTTCAAAACCAAGTTCTTTTTTTTTTTAATGAATTGTTTTACTGTCAATTGTCTCAATGCATAAGTATATAAGCTTATAATGCAAAAGTGCCCAGTGGAAATCGGTCAGAACCACGAACGCTGGAGGTGTATATACCTGATCAGTGGCGGCTGGTGCCCCAACAGACTGGAGATTGCACTACCATCGAATGACGAAAATGTAATTAACAAAATTCATAATACGAATATATAATAAAAATGTAATGAAATAATTTAACAAACTAAGTTAAATAAGTCTCTATTGAAACATTTCTTACATAATTTTATGCATCATGTTCCTGTAACGTAATATAAATCTCCCGCGCACGAGATTCTGACTGATTTCCAGTGGGCACTTTTGTATTACAAACTTATATACTTGTGCATTGAGACAATTGACTCTACACTAAAGTTATACTCCAGCTCATGGTAACAAGCACTATTACTTCGACATGTTTCACACAAATAAAATTATTTTATTTCGAAAACTCTACTGCCCTGGAATATATTATGCATTACATTATATGGTAATAACGAAAGATCAACACACATTTGTATTCACAAGAATTCTCGGAAACTGCTGGCCAGCTGCAGCCACACTGGCTTCCGTGAGACTCTTAAGGGACTTCCATCAAGAATGGCCACCTTTACACAATGAACTCATTCAGTGGACGTTTTGAATCAACAAACCTAGTATCAAATTAAAATAAATTCTTCAAATTTCATAAACAATGCATTGAATATCGTCAATAAGTGATTGAACTTGTGTACTTTCAATAACAAGCGAAATTCATAAAATTGTGCTGCAGCGAGTCACACAAAGATAGAATATTGGTATTGCCTTGAGGCTCCCTCTGCCGCTGTGCAGCCCGAGACTATACCACTAGGCTGGTTGCCCAAGCATAAAGCTGCATGTTCTCCGTGTTAAATTGAAAATGAACGGTGTACCATTGACTGATGTTAAGGCAACAAAATTTTTAGGTCTCTCAATTCAGTCAAACCTTAAATGGAACGCCCATTTAAATGAATTGAACACAAAATTACGTTCATTATGCTACGCGTTCAGAATTCTTTCAAATCCAGTCAGCCTTCATACTGCTCGTTGTGTATATTTTGCGAATGTTCATTCCCGCCTGAGATATGACATAATATTCTGGGGAAATACATCTGATAGCTCCCAGACTTTTAGATTACAAAAACGAATTGTACAAATAATAACCAAAGCCCACCCACGTGATTCATGTAAGCCTCTCTTCATTAATCTAGGAATTTTACAATTACCTTGTCTGTTTATTTACGAATCAGTTGTTTTTGTCAAAAATGACTTGCTTAAGGGCGGGAATATATTTTCAGAAAATGCCGATGTCTATTACTATAACACTCGACGTAGAAATCATATTCATCAGGTGAGAGTATCAACAGCTCAATACAAAAAATTCACATACAATACATGTACATTATTTTAGAACATTTTGCCAGATGACATTAAACGATTAAATTTGTTTGAAAAGTTTAAATCCCAAGTGAAATCGTTTCTGCTGCATAACTGTTTCTATACAATTAGAGACTATACTGAGCATAACAAGGAGTGTAACATTAATTTTAACAGTGATATTTAATGCATTATTTACCATTTGGACTGTATAAATGAGTATAAACAACCTGTAACAAGCATTGTACCGCAGCTTCCGGGTCAATGATCCCCATCTCGATCAGGTTTTTCGTCAAGTTACCCTGATCCATTGAACAAATACTGAGATGGCCCCTTGTTTTGCTTCTGGACATAAATGCAACTTCATTATCTGTGCTCGTCTTCTAGAATTCAGTGGGAAATACAATTATTCAAATTATCGTTTCCATGTCGCGGCAGGAAGTATTATTCCAAAGGACAACATGGATAAGAGCTAAAATTTATTGCTTATTTATCCTTGAAAATAGATTTTATTACATGGGAGGGTTGGTGTTTTTTTTAAATTTAATTTAAGTAGTATATGACTTAGTGTAGGGATCACAGAATTTTGAAAATGTGCACACAATTCATTTTTCCCCATAGCACGTCATACGCAGTTTTAACTTTTTTTGACGTAAAATAAATAAATAAATTGAAGTGCAAAAGAGTCAAGTCGCTAAACCCAGTATTACAGCCAAGAGCGTGGTGTAATTCCTGGCAAGGCACCAAACACCGGAAAAAGTGCCGGTTGGACGCTCTTTGGTTTCAGAATGATTTCATATACATCGATATTGCTGCAATATATTGAATATTGAATGCCATTAAAAGGAAAATGTATACTTCTAAGATGTTATGAGATCGTTTTTGATTATTTGGGGGCTGTGCAACCTGAGCACGAGCCGCCACTGTACCTGACATGGACACTACACATAAAATTATGTAAGTAATGTTTCAATATAGACTTGTATTAAACATTCAATTGGGTTACATGAATTGTTTACATTTTACACTAATATATAAATATTAGTGTTATGAATTTTGGAAATTACATTTCCGTCATTCGATGAAACTGCAACCTCCAGTTTGTTGGGGCACCAGCAGCCACTGCTTCAAAGAGAAACAATGTTGTAGACAAATTTGCTGGTATGCCAGAGGCAAAGTGCAGTAGTGTGATTGATGATCGTGGATATGAAATGTTTTTCTTTCTCCTACAGTTAAATATTGTTTCCTATACATGCAGTGTGTCCAGTTCTGGTAGGGTTGTGGCTAAAAAAAATCACGTATGTTTTTGGGTCGGCTTTTCACCATTTCTTGCGATACATACATACTTACCGTACGACATTTTAAAAATTTCCGCGGTTTACTCGACTCAATTAACTTGCCAACCAATATCAAACATCTCGCGACGAATATTCGCATCTACTTAACACGTTCAAGCTATTAAACTTATAAAAGTTTTTCGTTCGCCGCGGCATACATACGGCTCTGATCGACTCTCATCACGTTCTCTCCCCCAGATTTCGTAACATCTAATCTGTAACAACACATCCTCCCATTGCTTCTCTTATTTTTTATTGTTACCTACAGTTGCGTTTTCTTTGGGAGTGCAAGTCGTGTGCCAACGCCCAAGGAAATTTAAAAAAATCATTTTTTCCTATAAATTTATTTGGATTTCTTTGATTTATTCGGACTTCCATGCGATCGGCGACATAGAGCACCAGCGCGTCCATGCAACGCAGGCAGTGTGCGAGCGCAGCTCAGGCCGTTGGCGAATAGCTCCAACGACTTCAGCAGCGCATGCGTGCGACGTCCCCCCACTCAACGACAAAGCGTGACAAGGCGTTGGATCTCGATTTAACTGCCTGCTGGACAGCGAGAGTCCGTGATTCTGATATTCTCCGTTGCGCATTTAAGCCTTTAGCGATACTAATGAAATTAGTGTTATTATTTTGATGAGGATAGTGAAAAAGTGGAACAAAAGTTTTAAATAAATGCTTTCATTCCCTTTCTTATGAAGAAAAGAAAGAAGTATGAGTAACTGTGTCACGAAAAGCCAACCAGACACTGGCCGGCATGTTGCATGGAGACCGAGAATTGTTGAGAAACATTTTGAAAGTGGTACAAAGTGACAGTTTTCAACGGTAACCAACCGAATATAACACCATGAAGGTGTAAATGATGCAATATTAAAACAAAAATTTTAAAAAAAGCTTCATAAATCTGTTTCAATGTAACGAGGAATAATTTTGGTATCTGGCTGTATTTTATGCTAATATTCTGACGCAAACTGGTGTCTGATGCGCATTGGTTGAAGTCGGATATGATGCACAAGCCCCCCCCCCCGCCCCCGATTACGGTCATTTAATTTACATTATGGCATTTGGGAGCACAAGTGCTTCAAAAAATTTCTGATGAAGTTTCTCGGAAGCTCCAAACATCTCTGTGAAAATGATATGAAAATTGCGCATTTTTAGAAAAGTGCCACCGATTAATTGATTGTTGAATTAGTGTTTCCGAGCGCGTCAACGCTACGTTCATTAGTGCCGTAAGTGTAGTGCATTTTGTGACGCCGAGCCCAGGTGTGGGCTGTCGCCACTGTGGGTTGCATGGTATGGGAGGGCGCCGTTCGTGCCCCCCCCCAGGCGGCAATATCGGCCGTAGCGGAGGGGCAGTGAAAGGGGGAAAGTGAAAGTGGGGTAAGAAAGGAGGGGAGTGAAGTAGGGTTGGGGTCGACCTGAGGTGTGTCGCTAGAGAGTTGGGAGGCGAACGGTAGGCAAAGTCGGAGTGGAGTGAAGGCAGTGAGCCGCACCCTTGCGTACGATATTTTGGCGAGTGTTGAGTGGAGAGGTGCTCGGAAGCAAGTCGGCGAGTGTCGGGAAATAGTTAGGAGTCGGTGTTAAGTGTGGAGTGGAACGGAGCTAGGCCGCGCGTTGGAGCGGCGGACTGTGGCAGCGGCGCTTGTCAGCGCTGGGAACACGGCCTTTTTTTGGGAGACACTGGTGACCTACGAACCGTGGCAGTGGGCAAGGTGGCGGGCCTATGACGCACGATAAGTACTGTACCGAGATACCGCGTCTAGGTTATGGGTTGCTTTTTTGGGCATTGTTGTGTGAAATCGCGGTGTTATGAACAAAGCGAAAAAATCTTTAACTTAGTGCGGTCGCCAGCTGTATTAAACAGCTAATCAATTTACAAAGGAAGTTATGACCGTGTATATTCCTAATGAAGAGGAGCGGAATTAACACAAAAATTTCTAGGCATCAAACTTTCGTGAAGGTGCTGCGTGAAGGAGAAAAGGCACATGATTCGGGAGTTTCCAAGCGAGTTTGAACTATGGGATCTGAGCTGTAGATATGCAATCCAACTTAACTTTATAACACACATTTATTGCAAAACAAATTACATAACCACAAATTTTAACAATAGTAAATTCCTCTTGCTGTACAAGTATTGGCTGAAAGAGGTACAATGCAAAGTTACAATGATAAACAATTTTAACACGAATTTAGAAAAAATGGAAGGCAAACGATTGCCTTTGGAAACTTTTTTTTTTTACGCAGAATTACGTCAAACCTGAATTTGCCAATTAATCCATTTTAGGATTGCAAACTGCTGACGTGAATTTACAAGATAACAAAAGCCCCGATTTCGGAAGCCTTTCTTTACAAAATAATACACAAAATGCGAATTGTAAGCTGCAATAAATAGAATTCATCTGACTTGCACATTAAAACATTGGACAAACTTAAACATGGGACTCCAACATTGCAACAAACTTTCAACGTAGATGATGGAATTGGATTGATTACATAAAATACGCCTTCTACCATGAAAACCAGTCAGAGTGCCACCTTTTGCAAAAGCCGTTTGAACACCTGAAGTGCCAACTGCGGCTTGATACCCGAGCGACCTTGTTTCGCCGCTCACGGGGCCGAAATACGAAGTACTGAAATTACACCACGGCTTCAACTGCCGTACGGGCCCTTCCTTCGTCTGGTTGAGGCTCCAATGCAAATATCGTCTTACTCGAGAGGTCCAATGCGACATATCGTCTTACTCAAGACTTGGAGCCGTTTACTGCAACATTCAATCAAACATACATTAGAATATGCAGAACCATTACATCAACATATGAGACTGCGCCGCCATTACGCCCTACGCAGCTCGGTGTGGAAAACGCCGCTTGTTAGGCTCGACGCGAGTTCCTACACAATGTGCATTTGTACCATAAATATATCAAAAAACTTAAATATATCAAAAAAGCGAAATTAAATCACAACAAGCTAAACATTAACACATTATACATAAATTAACCTATACAATTCCATCACAATGTGGCGTATTAATCCACTTCCAAAAATTAAATCTTACAATGAAGTCCTGTAAAAGAAACACGCGCAAGAAAACCCTATCGGCATAAGGCCGAGGCGCACCCAACGCAGGCAAGAAGTTGTGGCTGGGTGGGGGTGGCAAGAAATGCCGGGCGGAGAGCCCTTATATAGCTTCTCCAGAGAGGGGGGGGCGCTAACAGACGTCACTGGGGCGTGACGCAGTACCAATCGATTACAAAGGGTTGTATGCTAATTTTCTTTCATGGAATAACCTATAGCGCCTTATAACTAGGCAAAATGCCAAACATGTACACCAGGCAGGTTGCCTATACACAGGCGTTTACAACCAGAGCATCTGTTGTTCAGTGCACTCTAGCGGGCGCCAGTGGAAACTTAGCAAGTACATGGAAAATTTTTTCTTTTGCCTAAAAAGCAGCTTTTTCAACCTTTTCAAAGGCAGCAATCAATCAGTACCTTTTAGAGTACCAATCAATCCCAAAAACGATCTAAATGTGGGATTTTGTAAGTAGAAGCCATTTCTATGGCTGGTTTCTTTACAATGAGCATAAACCTGTTTTTGAATGCCAGAATTTTATGTCATAAATTATGAATTTTGATTAATAACCAAATTATTGCTGTTTACAGCTTGCTGTACCATCGCATAGCATTTTTAACACTTTTCTATGGCCATAGAATCACAACATTAGGCTTTTAACCACCAGAATTTGATTTATAAGTACTTAAAAAATAAATTACATGTGGTACTTAATCTTAAATTTAAAAACTAAGCCTTACATCTAGATTTTACAATGTTTTGATCTTCTAATGATGGATGAGCTGGCTTCTCGGCTGAATTTTGTGGAGGCACAAGTTCAATCGTTTTTAAATTTAACACGGGCAGCAAGAGAGAGGGCAGGGAGAGCCGCTGCTGTAGAACTATAATTGTACAGTTGTAAATAGAATTAAGTTTTGTCGTTTTTTTTTTGTATGCTTTGTAATCTTTGTGTCTTATTTTGACGGAGAGGCCTCTCGCGGTAAATGGTTCACTGAAGCAAACGTGACCATGCGTCTTGTAGATGTTAATGTCCATTAAAGGATGTTTAGGTTTTTCTTTTAAAAATTGCACTTGGTTTTCATTTCGGGAAGCGTGGGAGCAACCAGGTCAAGAACTCCGCCCCTCCCGGTCCCCGACTTCCGTTACAGGAGGTATCAATAAAAAGTATCTTGCAAACCTTGAAGTACGGCCCGCCGGTCGGCGGACGCTACGTCGCCGCGCGCGCACCCCGTTACGTCACAATTTATATATCGTGAAGACGGCGGAGATCCTGCGCCGACCTACGTGGTTTGCGGGTATTTTTCCTCAACCAGGGACCTCCTACCAACGGAGCATCGTCCCAGCCGGGACAAGCTCTAAGCTCCCGATCAGTCTCCCGGCGTAGTGTAGTGTGAGTAACTAAGGGGTGAGGATACGACACGGAAGAGGAAGGAAAGATAGCGCCGTGGTCCGTGTTAGGGTACGTCTCCGGCATTCGCCTAGTGTTCATCTGAGAAACCACAGAAAACTACCGATCAGAGCAGCCGGCCGCTGGAATTCTCCTCCAGACAGCGACGGAATTCGAGGGGGCTGAAAAGCTAGCGTCGAAAATTAAAAAAGTCGAAATTTTGTTCACCCCTGCTACAACTGTACTAATGAAGATATTTATTTCTTTAAGTCATGACATCTGGTTCTTGAAAAATTACACCAGGGTGGCCAGCGATCTGGGTTTTTCGAATTCAAGGTTTTTTCCCCGGTTTTCCAGATCTGAGAATATAAATTTTCCAGGTTCTTTTTCGCACAGTACAACACATTCTTACATTCTAATCAGAGCAGCCGGCCGCTAGAGTTGTCCTCCAGACAGCAACTAAATCGTTCAAACAATGTTTTCTCCAGGACGGCTCCAAGTTTTTCCAAGGAAAATTTACATATAGGACTGTTTAATCTTCTGTAATATTCTTAAAACATACTTCAATCATATTACTAGGTGACCGAAAAATTTTAGAAGATAAGAAAAAATTTCGTTTTGGCGCCAATAGAGAGCATCTTGGAGGATGGGTGGGGCAATACCGGAAACCCTGAAAGCTAGCCTAGACTAAAAAAGATTGGAAAACTAAATAATTCGAAGAAGTCTGTGAGATTCTGTAGTACCACTAGGTACGGTAGTACCCAATATAAATGGCAAAAGAGGATATGAGCAATGATTACTTTTGAATTTATTTTGGTAACAAGCATTGTTTTATTATTAAAGAAAATAAACATGTTTTATCTCAAAACATTTATTGTCTTGCTATATAATGTTATGTTAGCCATACCAACAACCAGTATGATCACCATGGCGTCTGTAGAATTTTATTTTTACATCTGAGCTCTTCAATGGCAGTGTCAAAGTTCCATAGTCAGACCATCATTAAAATACAATGAATATATTTAGTATCAATAAGAACTGTTGCTATTGATGCATCCCAATCAAGGTGGAAGGTATGTATATTTTTTAAGAGGATGGAAAAGGAGTAACAGCTGTTTAAATTCATTTTATTGTACATTAGTCAGTACAGTAGTCAAAATAGGAAATATCAAATTTCCTAGATTATGCAAGAAAATTTCACATTGTCAGCAGTTTATTAAGCGAAGAGCAAGTGGTCATCGTAATTTCTTGATTCCGGGGATCTTCTCCAGCAGAAGAACTACCCCAGGGGTTGGTGGGACAAAGTTTAGCCCCCGCGTCTTCTTCCGTTTCCTCTTCCGCCCCCACCACGTCCACCCCCACGTCCACCCCCACGTCCACCCCCACGTCCACCCCCACGTCCACCTCCGCGTCCTCCCCCGCCTCCGCGTCTTCCTCCACCACCACGTCCACCCCCACGTCCACCCCCGCGTCCACCTCCACCCCCGCGGCCGCCACCTCGTCCACCCCTGCGCCCGCCCCCACCTCCGCCCCGGTTAAAAGGATTCTCTACGTGCACATGGAATTGGCGCTTTTCTCTAACCTGTGGGAAAGAAAACAAAATCTGTTTATATATCATAGTGTCATCTGCTTACATACACATTCATAATAGAACAAGTTTTTTAAGTCAATATCTTTTTTTTAATAAAAAGCACGAAGAGCCATATTTGCGACGAAACAAAGTTATTAAGTATGTATATATTTAACATTTGACCATTTTCCTCTTAGTAATGAATTTCAAATCAGAATTAGCCCTGCGATTATCGTAGTTGTACATTATACGACGCATATTGCAAGTAATTGACACTAATATAAGATTTACGATATTTGCCTAATGTCTCTGCATATAAATCCATTGCGCATTTTATTTTAAATACGAATTACCAACAAATACTTACTACATTACAAAGTAAACGAGTGGTGCTAAAACAGTGCGTACTGTCTTCCCATTTGTAATAGAAATTAAATAGTTTCAAGTGAAAATTAAATATTTTCATGCAATAGATTTTTTATTCATTTGATTTGATTTTTTTATTTGGTCGAAAAAACAGTAAAATCTGTTTATGACGTATGAGGGAGAAGAATATTTGCGCACGTTTTCTTGAGTTCCAGAATCCCATCCCAACACTTTAAACATAAATAGTTGAAAGTGAAAACAACAACAATAATAATAATAACAATAATAATAATAATAATAATAATAATAATAATAATAATAATAATAATAATAATAATAATAATAATATTTAGAAATGCGGAAGATAATCAACATATGATAAACTAGACATTTTCGTTCCCGAGTTATAGAAGTACTATTTGCAACGACAAACGAACTGCAGAAGCGATTTTTCTGCATTGCTAACAATATACTAACTCACCCACAACTCTACTGCAAGCAAAAGCAGGCCGCAACAAAACGTGCGCATAGTGAAGCTACATTTATGTCTAGAAGCAAAACATGGAGTCATCTCAGCATTTGTTCAATGGATCAGGGAAACTAGACAAAAACCCGTTCGATATGGGGGTCAATTAAAGGCCGCTATTTAAAACAAAATAAAAAAATATAAATAATAATAATAATAATAATAATAATAATAATAATAATAATAATAATAATAATAATAATAAAATATATACAATTTCTAACTTGCGTAGCATCCAATTGCGGAAATTGGGAGCGGGCGACTGAAGCCTAGCAATCTTTATTTCCTATCTATTTCAAATAGGATTTAAATAATTTCTAAAATATTAATTTATAAAAGTACAACCAAAGCTCCAATGTAAGAAACGAACGATGAAATATGAAATATAATACACATTCTAACTTACGTAGCATCCAAATGCCAGAAAAAATAGTAGCCTAGGAAACCTTTATCTTGCAACAAGACCAAACAAAATATACAAGACTGCAATGTCTTTGGATCACAAGGTTACAAAATGACACATAAAATACAATGTTTTAGTTATAAGCACGAGATTCACACCCCGTGCCGTCCATCCTGACCGCGGTTTTCGTGGTTTCCCTTGGTCTTGCAGGCGAATGATGGGATGGTTCTATTGAAAGGCCACGGCTGCAAAACCGGCGTCGCTAGCCGAATTCATTAACTACGTGAAGTCTCGAAGTTTAAACGAATTCGAGACATCACGGGTTCCAGGTTGGGTGACCGACTAAGAACCCTGGTAACTAACGGTGTCGGGCGCAATTGCTCTTTACGTGACGAATAATGGCTAAACACAAATCTATCCACCGGATGCGGGGCCTTGGAACGAGTGTAAATTACCATGCTCTCCAGCGGAGTACGAGCGTCGGCGTCAGCAGCTGCTGCCGCGTCGGCTTCGAACAGGGCGGCGTCCTCGTCGACCTCCTGGCCGCCTTTGAGGGCGCTGTCGAAGACGTCGTCCAGGGCGGCGTCCTCGTCCCCCTCGGCCAGGCTGAGGGCCGCGTCCTCGGCCTCTGCGGCGCGCCCCCAACTCACCGCCAGCAGCAGCAGCAGCAGCGCCGAAGCACCGCGCACGCGCATCCTGGGGAGGCAAGAAGAAGCCTTGCAAATGTAATAATGGGGGCTCGGATACTGACCACCTAAAATTCTTTAATTAATTAATTGATTGTCAGTGATTCCCGGTGCGTCAACTACGGAAGTCATTAATCCCGTAAGTATAGAGCAAGTTCTTCATCGGGAGATGGCGATGAACGTCCCCCGCTGGATGGCGAGATCCGGCGCCATCTTACCGTCGACTAGCGGGGTTTTCCGTAGCCAGGTATCCCCCACCAGCAGAGCACCGCCCAGCCGGGACATGTTGTAAGTCCCTGACCTGTCTTCCGGCATGTGTGGTAGTGTAGTGCATGTTAGTGTGTTTGTGTAAAGGGAAAGGATAGAACAAGGGAGAGGATGGAAGGATCGTGCGCGGTCCGTGGCTCGTTTGTTAGGGCACTGCTCCGGCATTCGTCTGGTGTTGATCGGAGAAAACACGGAAAACTACCAATCAGAGCATCCGGCTGCTAGAATTCTCCTCCAGACCGCGACTGAATTCGACTTTGTTGAAAACCTAGTGTCCGGCGAAAATCCTACCGCCGCCAGGACTCGAATCTCAGATCACAGAGGCATCAGTTAATGCACTGCGCCACCGCTCCCGGTAAAACATTCTTTAAAAATGACCCATATAATGAACTGAAAAAAGAGGGAAATGTCCTAAAAATGACCTAATACAAGGGACCCACCGAATGTTTTTAAAAAATCCTCAAAAATTTATATGAACGTTAATTTAATTAAATAATTTTACAATTTAAATGAAATTTCTTTATATAAAAGTATATTTAAGAAGGTTTAAATATCTTTCATCCGTCAGTTTTTAAAATTCGAGGAATTTACTAAAGATCCATGTAATTTTGGAAATGCGACAAACAGAGTCCACTGCAGAAGTAAAATTCATTACAAATTCACAATAGAAAATTTGTTTTTGTGTGTCATTGTAAATTCGAGAAATATTCACTAACAAAAAATACGAAAAGGATACAAAATGCGTAAAAATGACAATAATGACGCAAAGTCCAGAAAAATTACCTAAAAATTGAAAGATGGCAAAAAATGACCCAACTGTACATTTCTCTCACTTATATATCATGATAAACATTCATTTACAAGTTAACTACGTCTATGAATCCGGGTCCTGGTAATAATAATAATAATAATGATAATAATAATAATAATAATAATAATAATAATAATAATAATAATAATAATAATAATAATAATAATAATATATAAATGGATATTAAAGTTGTAGGAGGATGTTGCAATAAGTGAACATCCGCAATTTTCAAAATCTTAGAAACTGTAGTGAGAATAAGATCAGTGTCATTTTTAGAGAAGCAGGAAATCGAAAAAAAAACTTTAAGGGTTATTTTTGATAAAATTTTAAAAAAGGTCCTAGGGACTTCAGGTACCCTAAAAAATGAGACCGTTTCACATTTGTTACCTGAATTGCTGAATTGAGATCTTCAGGAAAGATTCTTCGTCCGTTCCCGGATTCGATGGAGACGGGAATGTCGTTTATTTGCGTCGGTGCTTTTTATATTCATGTCTTGTTTCCGAAGGTTTACCACTTCCTCTGACAACTTTCCACTTGAGAATTCAAACATCCTATTAATCTAATCGTTACAATTTACCGCCACATTCGTCCAAATAATGAAGCTATTTTATCTTTTGAAACACCATGTGAAAGTTGAATACTGAGTATTATGATTAATATTTTAAATTAGAAATATGATGGCCAGGGAAATCCGTAGTGTTTTATTGCGAGCGGCGAATTTCAAGTTATTAAACATCAAATATGTAATATTGTTATATCTTAATATCATAAAAAACGTATTTAAGAAATATAAATAATTCTTTCTCGTATACAGTAATTACAATTTGAACAACTCTTTCCAATGGTTTAATAGAAGTTTTAAGCGATAAATAAGCGGCGCAATAAATAAACTGGAAACATACACGTAGAAACTTTACGTTCAGGAAATTTGAATCTTTGGTTCATACATACATTAAAAGGTGGTTGTTGTTTCTATGTAACTATCTACTACTAAATTAGAGTAACAAAGCACTCATTGCCATAAAAAATAGTTATGCTTCAATATGCTCGTACAATTTGTAACGGCTATGTGGAATGCTATTGAATGTTGTATTGCAAATTATGTTGTCTCTAATATTCTAGTTATCGTGCGGAAATCCCTCTTTATTAAATTGCTAGAGGCAAGAAAATATAATCGAATTTGGGTATCTAGTTCCTGTAAAAATATGTAATTACATGGAAATCCGTTCCCTAGTAATAACAAGATTCTAACTACAAATGTTTCAGAAATGATAAACGTAAAATATAGCTTCATCATTGACTGTGAAATTTTAATTACTTTACACAACTACTTACGTACATTGTAGCGTTTCATTTACGAACCTTATAGCGGTTTGATGTACGATACACAGGAGTAAAGGGTTCAATTTTTGCAACCTCAAACAGCATACTATTTCAGTAATAAAATGATTTCAACGGATGCACATGAAAAAAATAACTACGTCAGTAATACACCACGATGAAACTTGAACCAAAACACGAATATGTGTTATAACTGACTGACTCTCTCTCTCTCTCTCTCTCTCTCTCTCTCTCTCTCTCTCTCTCTCTCTCTCTCTCTCACACACACACACACACACACACACACACACACACACACTCACACTCACACACACACTTACACCTAAAATTCTTTCAATATTCCACTGGTCAAAATGCAGTCGTGTTTATATTTCAGACTGCATCAAAAGAAATACATTGTTTAATAACAACATTCTTGTCATGGTAACAAATTTTTCCCAGAACTAGTGGCGAATTTCCTAAGCGAGCGAATGCAGAAAAATCACATTTGCGGTAATATTTACAATAATTCGAAAAAATCTTATACAATATATTTTGAAATTTTTTCAATTGACATGATGGTTTACTTTTCGTTTTTCTGCAATAGATATTTTTTATTCTATTTGTATTTTAAAAACACTTGCATTTTTCAGCATTATTTTGATTTTTGGACCCCAGATAACTTGGCCCAAATCAACCATTTGGAATGTCGGTGAGAATGGAGCTCTTTTACATTGAGGAGAATTTCGGCGAAAACTTTTCCATCGATTTTGAGAAAATTTGGTTAGAATTTTTCAGAAAATTCGCCAATTCAGTTCCATTATATTTAAGGATTATGCTGATTATGGATGTATAAAAAAGTTATCATTAGAGTTACTTTAAAGTTCATGTGTTAAGAAACGCATTGAACAATGAAATACATCTATAATGTAAATTTTAACAACGTGAGAGTCAAGTCAAAAAAGGAAATTTTTGTAACTTTTGAAAAAACAACAACAAAATAATGCAGCAATATGGCGTTATGTCATCGTGTATGGTTTGTTTGACACTAACCCTACCAAAAATTTAAAGAAACTAGAGGTGCTACAGAATGGCACAGACTTTCTCGTACAAAAGTTTTCTAATTTCCTTGATGTGGACTGACTTGATGGTCTTGCCCCATCCTCATTCCAGCTGCCATCTATCGTCGCCCAAAAAACTTTTCTTTTTTGACATTTTCTCAACTTTTCGATTTCCTAAAAGTGGAACAGAAATATTACTTCAAGAATATTAAAGAAGAGTGAAACCTCGTCATAAATAGAAATTTTCATTGAAAAATTTTAAGTATTTTTTTAATAACATGGCGATTAAGCGTGACTGTAAATGCGACATTTGAAGTTCTTTTTCCCAGGAATCTATTGAGTTCTCGAAAACCTTCATTGGAAGTCATTTAAAGTCCTTCCATTCGCAAATGCAATAATGTATTCAAAAATGGAAATGTGCAAATTAGTGGCGTCATAGATATTTGAGAAAATATAAATTTTTGTAATTTTTGAAAAAACAAATGGCACACCAAAATAAAATTAACGCCATATTAAACCGTACAATAAGCACTATTCATTGGAAAAATTTGAAGAAGAAAAAATTGGTGCTGTTTTTTAGAAAATAGCGTTTGGGCGTTTCTGAAAATGCGGAATTTTGAGTTCATTTTCAAGAAAACTGTTATTTTTCATAAACTTTATTTGACATAATTTAAAGCACATGTACTCTTAAATATAATACTGTGAAAAAATTGCCTCTTAAGTAAGAATAACCGACAAGTAAAAAAAGTACATTTTTATTGCCTGCACTATTGCACGAAAACTACAAAACTTTCCAAAACAATATACCTAACTTTAATGAAAGAACTATTTATAGACAACAAATTTCATTTGAAGAAGTCTCTATCTTCAATAATGTAGTTTTATGTAGTAAGAATATAATGTAGTAAGAAGTTGTACTACAATAATGTAGTAAGAAGTTGCTGAAAAAAATTCATACTTTTACAATTTCCGAAAATTCAGAGTTAGTCCTGAAAATCGGACCTATGCCATTTTTATAAGAGTATTTAACTCTATTCTTACAAGGCATTTAAAGAAAAAAATTGGACATATTTTTGAGAAAATGAAAATGTTTCTAAAGCTACATATAAAGTTCTCCCAAAAATTAACGAATGTTTTTCAAAACCGTAGAGCTTCAGCTCACGCCCAAACGACAGGGGTTCCTTCAATTCAGAAAAACTCCTACTCATGCTGTAGGCGCTAGGTTTGTTCACACACTCCAGACGGACAGACAGACGGACGGACAGACGGACGGACAGACGGACGGACAACGGACGTTTTGCTATCAACTGGTTTTTCGGCATCCAGGAGTCACAAAATAGGGATTCTGGCTACACCACGTGTTAGAGGATTTTTTCTTAATTTAGCATCTGGATTTATCCACTTTTTCGTTATCAGAGCCCGGTAATGGATTTTTTTGTGCCGAAAATCCGCCGTTTTTTCGCACAACATTACATAACTTTCTCTATACTACGTATATTATTCCGTATATACGTGCGTATACGAGAAACTAAAAAGCAGTCGAACAGTGTAAATAGGGTGCTTTTATATTTCTGAGTTAATTTTTCTTTCTGATAAAATATATTCATTTATTTTGTTAATAATTATAATTTACATATTTTTGGATTGTTTATATGATCCTACAACAAATTTTTTACCTAGAAAGCATATTTTCAAACCAACTTTTGAGTGTTTATTGAGGCTCAGTCATTCGGAATATCCATGTAGTTTATTAGATAAAATATGCTTAGAATTGTCTTAAGTTGTAAGAATTGTCTTATTTTCGAAGTTTCGACGTTTCCTCCCTGGACAACCTGTATATTACTGCAGTGCTGTACCCATTTTGATGTTGTACTAATTATTACACTTAAAAAAATGCACTGTCTTAGACGAGACGACCACGGAATCAAGAAATTACGATGACCACTTGCTCTTCGCTTAATAAACTACTGACAATGTGAAATGTTCTTGCATAATCTAGGAAATTTGATATTTCCAAACTCCAAACACCTCTGTGAAAATGAAATCAAAATTGCACATTTTCAGAAACGTTCAAACGATTAATTGATTTTTCGATCAGAGTTTCTGGGCGCGTCAATGCTAAATTCATTAGTGTCGTAAGTGTAGTGTATGTTTGTATCATAGGAAGTGGTGATCTCCCGTTGGATGGCGAAATCCTGCGCTCACCAACGGGAGTTGCGGGTATTCTTCCTCAACCAAGGACCTCCTATAAAAAAAATATAGAGCGATTTTCCTACGGATGAGCCAAAGTGACAGCTAGTGCTGTGGCAACATAACTGAAGGGTTTGTGGTCGTTGTGCCTTTGAGCCCATAAGACTTCATTCCCGCATTCGTTCGTTTGCAGTTGGCAAACTTGTAAATGACTTCGACGCTTTTTTGTGATGTCCTCGTCCGACAAAAATATAGTGCACCGCGAGAAATAAATGAAATTAGGAAGTGCAGTGTTATGTGCTCTTCCGTAAAAATTATTTTTTTCTATAAACATTACATTAAATTTACTTTTTGTGTGATAAATATTATGTTTATTTTAAAACCGAGACTTGAATGCGAGATGCGTACCGGTGCACGTGTTTCAGGCTTAAAATTATTTTTCTTTCTATTTACATTCGTGGCAGTTTTCTTTTACTGTTTGTGAGAGCATGTTAAGAGATTTTCCACATACGTAATTAAATCTAAATATTTCCCGAACTCCCGTACGTGCATATATTTAAGCGAAACTCTTAGTCTTCTGCATAGGGATGTTTTCACAGGAACCATTAGCACTTTACGAAGGGGCGTGACGGAATAGCTGTCGCGGCGGAGGGATACTTCTCTGAAATACATGTGATGTTCATTTATTTCCACCATGATTTTCACGAACTGTCACTTCGGCTCATCCTTAGGAAAATCGTTCTATACCAACGGGGCTACCAACAGGAGCCCTGATGGGACAAGCTCTGAGCTACCTCCCGGCATAGTGCATGTTAGAATAAGTGTAAGTAAGTAAGGGGTGGGGATAGAACAAGGAAGAGGAAGGAAATATAGCGCCATGGTCCGTGTTTGGGTACTGCTCTGGCATTCGCCTAGAATTGATCGGAGAACTTCCAATCAGTGCAGCCGGCCGCTAGAGTTGTCCTCCAGACAGCAACTGAATCGTTCAAACGATATTTTCTCCAGAACGGCTCCAAGTTTTTCAACAAAAATTTGCATATAGGACTGTTTAATCTTCTGTAATATTTTTAAAACATTTCAATCATATTACTAGGTGACCGAAAAAAATTAGAAAATATGACAAAATTTCGTTTTGGCGCCAATAGGGAGCAGCATGGAAGAGGGTGGGGCAATACCGGAAACCCTGAAAGCTAGCCTAGAGTATAAAATATTGAAAAGCTAACTAATTCAAAGAAGTCTGTGAGATTCTGTAGTACCAATAGTTACGGTACCCAATATAAATGGTAAAAGAGAATATGAACAATGATTACTTCTGTATTAATTTTGGTAACAAGCATTGTTTTATCAATAATGAAAATGAACATTTTTTATCTTCAAATATTTATTGTCTTGCTATATAATGTGTGTTTACCATACCAACAAACGGAATGAACACCATGGTGTCTGTAGAATTTTCCCTTTACATCTGAGCTCTTCAATTGTAGTGTCAAAGTTCCATAGTCAGAACATCATTAAAATACTAGGAACATATTTAGTATCAATGAGAACTGTTGCTATTGATGCATACCAATCAAGATGCAAGGTATGTATATTTTTAAGAGGATGGAAAAGGAGTAACAGCTGTTTAAATTTATTTTATTGTATATTAGTCAGTGGAGTACAGTAGTTAAAATAGGAAATATCAAATTTCCTCGATTATGCAAGAACATTTAACATTGTCAGTAGTTTATTAAGCGAAGAGCAAGTGGTCATCGTAATTTCTTGATTCCGGAGATCTTCTCCAGCAGAAAAACTATCTCAGGGGTTGGTGGGACACAGTTTAGCCCCCGCGTCTTCTTCCGTTTCCTCTTCCACGTCCCCCTCTGTGGCCTCCCCCGCCACCGGGTCTTCCTCCACCTCCGCCCCGTCTGAAAGGATTCTCTACGTGCACATGGATTTGGCGCTTTTCTCTAACCTGTTGGAAAGAAAGCAAAATCTGTTTATACATCATCGTGTCATATCTGCTTACATTCACATCCATAATAGAACAAGTTTTTTTAAGTCAACATATTATTGTTTTAAAATAGAAAGCACGAAGAACCATGTTTGCAACGACACAGTTATTAAGTACGTACATATTTAATATTTGACCATTTTCCTCTGAGTAATGAATTTCAAATCAGAATTAGCCCTGCAATCATCGAATTTGATTGTTATACCACGCGTATTGCAAGTAATTGACACTAATATAACATATACAACATATGCCTAATGTCTATGAATATACATCAATTTCACATATTATTCAGTTCATGTGAAATTTGAATTATCGACAAATAATTACATTACAAAGTGAACTAGTCGTGCTAAAACAGTACGCACTTTCTTGCTATTAGTAATGTAAATTAAATAGTTTCAAGCGAAAAGTATTTTCAAGCAATATATTTTTATTCAAAACTTTAAATGAAAATATATTTCTGGCATTGAATTCATTGTATAAGGTATGCATTGTATTCACGAACATATCGGTTGACTTTTTTAGCCTTACAATATTCTTTGCAAGCAGTATGCAAGAAAGTAAAATAAATAAAGTTAATAATTAATACGATACTAATAGCGTTGACAAACAACTGCAAAAAGATCGAAAAATATATAATAGTAATTATTAAACACTATGGTTTTGTAATGTCAAATTAAATAAAAGTATTAGTTTAATATTACAGCGAACGAAAGGTAGCCGTCATGATCGCCTTTTGTTACAGTGCGTCATTACAACCACGGGTAACAACAACCAACAATGACGACTCATCTATTCGTTTTCACATTTAACACAATTAAAGACGCAATTTAAAATAAAATATAATAATATAAATATAATGAACATAATATAAGATAATAATCACAATGTAATATAAATATAATAAATAATAATAAAACGAAATACGTAAAAATATACAATTTTTAACTTACTTGCATCCAACTGCGAAAATTGGGAGCGAGACACTGAAGGTTAGTAATTTTAATTTCATATTTTTTCAAATAGGTTTTAAATAATTTCTAAAATATTAATTTGTAAACTTACAAGAAAAGATTCAATATAAGAAAATAACAAAAATATTAAATAATATACACATTCTAACTTACGTAGCATCCAACTGCCACAAAACATCGGCCACATAAAATTACGGTCACGAAGCGCACAATTTTCAGAGGTTAAGTTTGAGCCCAATTACTTAAAAATACTTATTTTCGAAAAATTCAACAGGACCTTATTTGAAGAAGTTTTTGATGAACTCATTTCATTAAGAAAAACTTAGTATCTTCATAATTGTAGTTGTAGAAGACGCCGAAACAACTTTGAATTTTTTCAATTCCCGAAAAATCAGGGTTTTCAACCAACATGAGACCTGCACAATTTTCTTAAATGTCTTTTACGCTATCCAACAACAAAATTTTATCAAAATCGATGGCGCCTTTTTTTAATTTAAAAATGTCGTAGGGGTTCATGTAAAGTACCCTCTAAAATAAATATATCGGTTTCAAATTCAAGGGGCCGAGACATCAGCCAGATCAATTGAGATATGTCAAATTTGGAGAAAATCAGCTGAACGGTTTAGCCAATAGCGGTGTCCACAGACGGACAGATCTCGCCAACAGACGTTTTCTCGCCAATCGATTTTTCAGTATCAAGAATTCACAAAATAGGGATTCTGGCTACACCACGAGTTAAAGGATTGGCCCCAAAATTTAGCAACTGGAATTTGTGATGGTTCATTCGAACGTGTGGATGGAAATGATTTTGGATCTTCTGAATCAAAGAAAAATGGTATGCAAAAAACATGGTACTGTAGAAAATAAAATTGAATACAAAAAAATGAGAGCTGCTACAAGAAGAACAGTCAAAGAAAGCAAAATCTCATCCTGGGTCAACTTTGTCTCCAAAATTACTAAAGATCATGATATCAAAAAATCATGGAAAAAAATTAATGCAATCAAAGGTATAAAAAGATCCAATCAAATTAATTTTCTTCAGTCTACAGATAACCTGTTTATCACTGATCCTGATGCTATTGTTAACGAGTTAGCTAACAACTTTGCCAATAATTCGAGAACTCTAAATTATTCTGAAGCCTTCCATATTTTTAAGAATGAGAATGAAAATGAACCTTTAACTGACTACGAAGATCTGTGCTCTCAATACAACATCAATGATCCCATTACATTAAATTAACTAAGGGCTACATTCAAAGTCCTCAAAGACTCTACACCTGGCCCTGATAACATCCCCTATATTCTTCTCAAGAAACTACCAATTAATGGTCTTGAAACTCTCCTCAAAATTTACAACTTTATTTGGGAAAATAATGTTTTCCCCAAAATATGGGCCTCCGCAATTGTCATTCCAAAAGCCAGGGAAAGATCCATCAAGAAGCACTAACTATAGACCGATTGCCCTGACTTGCAACATGTGTAAAATCATGGAAAAAATTATAAACTATAGACTACAGTGGTATTTGGAGTTCAAGAAGATTATATCAGACAACCAATTTGGTTTCAGGCGTCATCACTCAACTTTATCCCATCTAGTAAGCATTGATTCTTACATAAAAGAAGCTTTTTCCAATAAGCAACATGCATTAGTAGTCAACCTTGACATAGAAAAAGCATATGACATGGTATGGGTGCATCGCATCATACTTAAGTTGCAAGAAGTAGGTGTCGGCGGAAATTTGTTGCAACTCATCAAAAACTTTACCAAAAATCGTGTCATTCAAGTAAGGTCCAATGGAAGAACATCGAAAATGGAGTGCTTCAAGGATCCATACTCAGCGTAACTCTTTTTCTATTGGCCATCAATGATGCTGACATGGAAATTACCCCCCCAGTCACCGTGAGAAAATATGCAGATGATATCACCATTTTGTGCAAAGGACGAAGCATAGATTCAAGTAAAAAATTAATGCAATCTGCCTTAAATAAAATATACGAATGGTCTCTTAAATCCGGCTTCAAATTCTCTGCTCATAAAAGTGTCGGCACATTATTCTCAAAACAAAATGTAAGCAGAGTTCCTAGACTTAAGCTTAACAACTGCAGTATCAAATTTGATAATACCACCAAAATTTTAGGACTGATTTTCGATTCCAAACTGAACTGGAAGAAACATATACAACACATAGTTGATGATTGTAAAAAAAGAATAAACATCCTGAAATGCATTTCTTACAACAATTGGGGGGCTGATAAGAGCCTTCTGATGTTAACATACAAAGCATTAATCCGATCGAAAATCGACTATGGATCTATTATATTTGCTTCAGCAAGCAAAAAGGACAACATGAAACTGGAAGTTATACATAACAAATGTCTTAGAATATGTACCGGATGTTACCATAGCAGTCCCATCGGAAGTGTACTCATTGAAGCCAGAGAACCTAACCTTTCACATCGCAGAGAATATTTAACATTAAAATATGCACTCAAAGCTGCTTCGTCGACGAACCCTATTATCTACAAAGGCTACAACCCTAAATTTCCTCAATGTGATTACCATCCTCGCTACATACCTTTGCATGCGAAAGTAAGGAACATTTTTGAGGAGTTGCAAGAACACCAACCTCTCATTGAAAAGAAAAGGAACTACAACATCCCACCCTGGACGCTCTCGGGTATACAATTTGATATCAACAATTCCGATAATGAAAGTTACCACATATTCACCAGTGGTTTTAAAAACAGCAGTGAAGTACATGCCTCCGTTGTTACCCAAGATACTACAATTAAACTACAGCTACTTCCCTACGCCAGCCTTACTAGTGCAGAAATCTGTTCTCTCATGACAGCCTTCAAAGTGATCAAACAGTTGAACTATAAAAAATTTATCATTTTCTGTAGCTCTATTCCAGCCATCCAAAACATCAACGATAATATTCATAACCTCGAAATGGTAATCATCATACATGAATTGCACCACCATAGTCAAAGCAGGAAAGTCTGTTGTGATCAAATTCGTTCCTGAAGACAATGAAGTCCTAGGAAGTAAAACTGCAAATCTTGGAACTGAATCGGCGACCGAAGAAAACAGCAACGGAATTATTCAAACCTCCTGTACATTCAATGATATCTGGAAACATGTTGAAATCTTAATGAAAGACAGATGGAACAGCAAGTGGTCCATGCTCAAAGCCAGTGAACTCCATAAACAAATAGGAAATTTCTTCAATTTAAAAACAAGTGCTGAATTAAATAGAAAGGAACAAGTAGCAATATCTAGAATCCGAACTGGACACTGCAAATTGAGTCATATCCACTTATTTAACAAAAGCCCTCCTCCCACCTGCAACCACTGTGACAACTCCACTCTTCTTAATTTAAACCATGTAATTAACCACTGTCCTCATTACAACACTCTTAAACAACAAATTCTGCAGGATGACTCATTTGCCTTAATTTTGGAATCCCCTAAATACCAAGAAAAATTTCTTAATTTTTGCAAAAAAATTCAAATATTTTCAGATATATAATAGGTATTAACTATTGTCAATAATTTAGAAACCATGTCAATTTCTGTTAACATAGTTGATATTATTGTAATTAAAACCAAATGTATTATTTAATTGTCGCTAATGACCATCGCTGTTGATGCGACAATAAATAAACTAAAAAAAAATGGTATGGAGTTAGGTGTGGACTTGGTGCGGTATTGGCTGCGGTCGGGGATGCCACATGAGTAAAAGAAGAAAAGGAAAAGAAAATTTCACTTTTAGAAAGAGTGCACTCGCGTGAATGGAATTGTATATACAATAAGTATGAATGTGTGAGTGATGTGTATTGATTTTTCATTGTTAAGATAATTTGTTTTATGTCCAGTGGGTTTATAATGTATTTCGCTGTTATGTTCTGTGTATTAGAATGGGGACATAACTCGTTGAGCATTAAAACGGCGAGAAGAAAATCGGTATAATAAATAAGTCGCCCAGGTTAGGTTAATTGCATCAATTATTACCTATTTTAAGAAGTGTAAAAGTTTATGAAACGTTACAATTTATCCACTTTTTCGTTGCCAGGTCCGTTTAAAAGAGTTTTTGGCCGAAATTTTGCCGTTTTTCGCGCAGCAATACATAACATTCTGTCCTTACGAAGTTCCTTCTTAAGAGCAATAAAGTAAAATTCTCGAGCATAAAAGTTTTATTATTGTGAGTGACAAAGATTTAAACTAATTGCCTTATTAAACATCTATTTAAATCCATGAAAATTTGTTATTTGAAATCCTTTTCGAAAAACTGCGAGTGATAAAAGCTTTCTTCAATGGTGTGTTTTTTGTGTGGACAAAAGCCAATTTTTACTCAAGTTGAACATTTGAAAAGTGAAATAGTCTTGGAAACCTTTATCTTGCTACAAGACCAAACAAAATATACAAGTCTGCAATGTCTTTGGATCACAAGTTTACAAAATGACACATAAAATACAATGTTTTAGTTATAAGCACGAGATCCACACCCGTACCGTCTATCCTGAACGCGGTTTTCGTGGTTTCCCTTGGTCTTGCAGGCGAATGATGGGATGGTTCTATTGAAAGGCCACGGCTGCAAAACCGGCGTCGCTAGCCGAATTCATTAACTACGTGAAGTCACGAAGTTTAAACGACATCACGGGTTCCAGGTTGGGTGACCGACTAAGAACCCTAGGAACTAACGGTGTCGGGCGCAATTGCTCTTTACGTGACGAATAATGGCTAAACACAAATCTATCCACCGGATGCGGGGCCTTGGAACGAGTGTAAATTACCATGCTCTCCAGCGGACTACGAGCGTCGGCGTCAGCAGCTGCTGCCGCGTCGGCTTCGAACAGGGCGGCGTCCTCGTTGTCCTCCTGGCCGCCTTTGAGGGCGCTGTCGAAGACGTCGTCCAGGGCGGCGTCCTCGTCCCCCTCGGCCAGGCTGAGGGCCGCGTCCTCGGCCTCTGCGGCGCGCCCCCAACTCACCGCCAGCAGCAGCAGCAGCAGCGCCGAAGCACCGCGCACGCGCATCCTGGGGAGGCAAGAAGAAGCCTTGCAAATGTAATAATGGGGGCTCGGATCCTGACCACCTAAAATTCTTTAAAAAGGACTTATTTTATAAGTCATTTTATGACTTAAAAATAAGGGGAAAATGGCTTAATATAAGGGGAATATGACCCTTTTTTTTAATTCTCAATTTTTTGAATTTTTATTTATTAATTAAATTTTACAATTTTAAATAAAATTTAAACATATATAATTATATTTAACATTTTACTAGGAAATGTAATCCTTATCTCCGATCTTTCGTCCGTCAGTTTCGGAAGGTCGAGGAAGTTACTGAAGATCCGTGTAATTTTGTGAATTCGAAAAACAGAGTCCACTGCAGTGGTGAATTTCATCGCGAATTCATGATACAATAAAAATTTTGTTTTGTGTGTCATTGTAAATTCAAGAAATATTCACTAACAAAAAATACGAAAAAGAAACAAAATGTGTAAAAATGACAATAATGACGCAGAAGTCCAGAAAAATGACCTAAAATTTGGAAGATGGGTGAAAATGACCCAACTATACATTTCTCTCACCTATATATACTTTTTAAACATTCATTTACAAGTTAACTACGTCTATGAATCCGAGTTCTGATAATAATATAATTATTTATAAGGGTATTAAAGTTGTAGGAGGATGTTGCAATAAATGAACATTTGCAATTTTCAGAATCTTAGACAGTGTAATGAGAATGAGATCAGCGTCATTTTTAGAGAAGCAGAAAAAAACAAAAAAAAAACTTTAGAGTTATTTTCCATAAAATTTTAAAAAAGGTCCTAGGGACTTCAGGTACCCTAAAAAATGAGACCGTTTCACATTCGTTACCTGAATTGCTGAATTGAGATCTTCAGTTAAAGATTCTTCGTCCGTTCCCGGATTCAATGGAGGCGGGAATGTCGTTTATTTGCGTCGGTGTTTTTTATATTCATGTCTGTTGTTTCCGAAGGTTTACCACTTCCTCTGACAACTTTCCATTTGAGAATTCAAACATCCTATTAATCTAATCGTTACAATACACTGCCACATTCGTCCAAATAATAAAGCTATTTTATTTTTTGAAACACCATGTGAAAGTTGAATACTGAGTATTATGATCAATATTTTAAATCAGAAACATTATGGTCAGGGAAATCGGTAGTGTTTTGATGCGAAGGGCGAATTTCAAGTTATTAAACATAAAATATGTAATATTGTTGTATATTAATGTCATAAAAAAACGTATTTAAGAAATATAAATAATTCTTTCTCGTATACAGTAATTAAATTTGAACAACTTTTTCCAATGGTTTAATGGAGGTTTTATTTCAAAAACAACATTACTTACCTATTCGTTTCCTTAGCAATCATATTTGAAAATTTTACCTCCGAAAAGTTCCACTCTTTAATGAACACATTTTTCAGATTATCACTTGACAGAAAATGTAGGATGTAATATTTACAGTTCATGTAACTTGGCCCAACAGTTGAGTTTACTTTTCTGTAACATTAATGAAGTTATTATGTTATAAAAACACGTTTTTTTTCTTCACCTTTTCTCAAATTGCAATGATGAATATGCCAGAAGAGAACCCCTGTGTTGAAATATTCGGGGGGGGGGGGAATTGGGCTCGGTTTTTAGAAAACTTCGTTAGAGCGTTTCTGAAAATGCCCTGTTTTGAATTTATTCACACTGAAAAACTTTTGAGATTTCGAGAAACATCATAAGACTTCATTTAAAACATTTTTACTCCCAAATGCATTAAATTATGAAATACTTCTTCAACGTAAGTAATGACGATGTGTAATATATTTAAAAAATTATGTGTTTAATTTTTGAAAAATCAAACTTTTAATCAAAACGGCACTTGTCGTGAAATTCAACACTTTTAGCTCTAACCGTGCAATAAGTTTATAGAAAAAACCTGAAGTCTGTTTCGTGAAAAACTTAGTTTAAATAAATTATGCGAGAACTACTCATATTTTTAAAAAAAGTGTACACGTCTATTACGTGTGTACTCTCTGAATATGAATCAGTGAAATTGTCGCTGATTCAATCAGTGAGAGCAAAGTCACTGATATCTTCAGTCGAAATATGTAGTTTTGCTGACAATCAGTGAATACGTGAACCTTTTCAAAATGACCGCCAGCATTTCATTGGTTGTCAGTTGGCCGCGCCACTATACCCAGAGAGTATACTAATGACTATGCCGACTGATCCAGGCATTCAGGTGCTGTGTTGTGAATGTATGCAAAATCGCACGGCGGAGCCAGTGGAATAGAGGTTTCCTGCGAGGAAACTGACCTGTGTCTGAAGATTGTTTTAATTGCATTAGGTAAGTAGTTTTCGCTTTTCTGTGACTCGTCTTGTTGATAACTGTGAGACGTTTTATTTTATGAGCATTTGTCCATACTAAGAAATAGGTTATGAAAACGTTGTTAATATCACGTATTTGTTTTTGTTATAAAATTGGAAACTTCTTATGTAACTTAAGAGTTTTAATGTAACTGTTTGGTGATACAGTGTGAAATATCTGACGTGCAATGGATAATTTCGTTTATGAAATTTGTAAAAGTCCAAAATGCTCTCGATTACACCACAGCAGAGCCGGGCATGCCAGCAAACTAATAACTCATTCTTTGTTTTTTCCAATTTAGTTTGACACCAGTCCAGGAGTGGAGTTTTGAAGAAGTGTAAGAGAAAGTGCTGGAGCTAACTGGGGACTCTAACAATGTGAATATTTTGAAAGGTATTTTAATTTGCCAAAGACGGCTGTAATACTGATTTATTTTGATCAGTGTTCCTTGCTTTCCTTAGTCACTAAACACATTATATTTTACTCATTTACATGGCAAGGCTAGTTTGGCAGAGGAGTGGGAGTGCAGAAGGTACATCAAAGCCATTCCTGAGGTTTCCAATCCAGACCTCGTAATTCCCTGCCACTCTCTCAATCTGAATCAGCGAAAAGCCACTGATTGACAGTGACTATGCACTGATTGTGGTAGTTAAAATCCGACCACCGACAATCAGTGAACTGAACTGAATGAATCAGTGAAAATCGGGACCACTTTTTGAATCAGTGAAACTTCACTGCTTGAATCAGTGAAACTACACTGCTTGAATCAGTGAAATATTGCATTGCTATCCCAGCAGTGGCGGCTCGCGCTTAGGTTGCACAACCCCCAGAAAATGAAAAAGATCTCGTATCTTAGGAATATACATTTTCCTTTTAAAACATTCATTATTGAAGATATTGCAGCAATAGCGATGTATATGAAATCATTTTGAAACAAAAGGGCGTCCAAATGGCGCTCTCTCCGGTGTCTGCTGCCTTGTCAGGAATTGCACCACGCTCTTGGTTCTATTAATGAAGTTATTGTTTTTACTCCTTAGTCCTTCGATTTAACACGGGGAAGATAGAGCTTTTTGGTTGGGCAACCACACAGCTGGCGCGTTGCGTAGATACTGCCTTTTTAAGTGAGATAGGTGAATACAGTCTTTATTTAAACCAATGAAAAACATACAACAGAAGAAAACCATGTTCAGGAACTTTTCAAAACTCACTACAGAGAAAAATTGGCCTGCAGTTAACACTCTTTATTTTATGTACATATTATTTACATTTTGGTGACAATACAACAAATTATGAAAAGAAAGTTGGGAAGAAAGTAGTGAAAGAATTATAATCCTCTTATAATTTGAATGTGTATAAATACATTTCAATGGATTTTTATGTGAATTTTACAATAAAAATAAATAGAGAACATTAAATGTCAAAATTTTTACAGTAAAAATACAAATAAACATTTGATATTATTACAAGTATTTGGCAAGTTTTAGGGCAACTTAATCAGCTTCCTCTGCTAATTATAATTTTCATAATTAAAATCGGCAGCATTGCCAAGCTTAAAATTGGAAATGTTAACAGCACTGCATGCCTTTGTTTCTATGTACATATATATGTATACACATGTATATATACACATATATATGTGTATAAAGAAAACAAAGACTATTGTGTGTTGTTTCCTAAAAATTTGAATCTGCCATGCTACCGAACAAATGACTGATACCTGACACCGCAATGGAGGCACCTGGCCACTGATTTCTAAGACAGGAATACAATTGATGAATGATGGCATGTGTCAAGAAGAGCAAGTTCTAAGCTATTAATTCACTTGAGGTACAAACTTTAAATGGCTTACCAGATGAACTCCAAAACACAAATCTTCACAAGGAGGTAATTACAACACAAATATTTGGTAAGGTAAGAAATACTTTAAAAAAAGAGACATCAAAGTCTGTATTTCTTTATCAGAAAATCTATCAAAAGTATATTTGGATGAAGAGGAAAATTTGCAATTTTACAACTACTACATAGAAGAGATTACAGAGGAAAAAGTTGAAAAATCTACCCGAGTACCTCAGATGAAACAATTGAGAAACTTTCAAAGAAAGTTTTAGAAGATAAGCAACAAATATCTGAAGTAAAAAATTTGAGAAAATTGTCAATGATTTTATTATCAATACTAGTGAGAACCCGTCAAAATTTGACGGTGAGATCTTAGATAAATGTAAAATACTCTGCCCAGACTAATGTTCACAATATGTTGCATTGTTTGGATCTTCGGGTTATAACGAAGAAATTCTGTGATGTGTAGTTCCCAAAATTTTGAACACGTATGGTCCATGACCAGGTGGCAATGCAAAATGGCCCACATATTCCAATAATACACAATATGACACAAAAGAAAGAGCACTATTATACTGACGGATATTGAATTGCTGTAATTAAATTAATTATTATCAATAGATTTTACATAAAAATGTTTATTTATTTACAATGTTGATTTGGAGGTTATGTTGTCCATCAATATTATTTCTAAAGTTTTTTGATGTGTCATTTGATTACTTCTGGCATATTGCTTGAAGGTAAACTTATTTTCCAATTTAAGCAACACAGAGTAAACACGTTTGCAGAATTTCTCTCGCATGGGAAGTACAAAGCAGAACAAAACTGACATTTTCTGCGCTGACTTTCTCATTCTCTGCGTCCAGTGTATGTTTGCTTCTTTGGGGGCGCGTGGACAACTATTCGGAATTCGACATAACCTGTGAACAACTTCACTACTTGTACAACTGAGCAAAACCCACTGTCCGAATGTTCTCTAAAAAATACATCACAAAAGCAAATACATGCAAACTGTCAAAGCCACAATGCAATTATTACACTGAAACAAAACCGTGACGAATTGTAAACAAATCTCAACAATCAAAACATAACATCAAGCAGCTTGGACTCACATCTTGCGTTTCATATAATCGATTTTGAAACAGCATTTTTGAAGAAAACAATTGACTACTGATAAGCGTAGTATTAAAGAATGATTTAATTAATTAATTTACACCGTAAATGTTGGTGAATCAACACAATCCCTGATAACACATCTAGGGATCACATTCTTTCATTTAAAGGAAAAAATATTACAATCAATTCAGTAGAAGCTCCAAACGAAGCCATGGCAGAATGCTTTATTTTTTAAATATATAGATAGATATTTAATGGAAGAAACTCAAATGCATGCCAATGGATAAACGAGTTTGAAAAAGAGTGTGAACGCTGTTTTGTGGAAGAGAAATTCTAAAATTTTCCCTTGACAATGCAAGCGCAGATTGGTACTCAAGTATGATTTTGAAAAATACAGTAGAATCAGAATGGAACAATTGGAAAAAGAACGCACGCATAAAAGAAATCGAAGCTGTACTAAACCAAGGACAAAAATGGGGATAATAAGCCAGTCGCATATTTTTCGAAAAAGTGAGTGAAGCTCAAAAGGGAAAAAAAAAAAAAAAAAGCAATTTACCTCAAGTGCTTGGCAATAAAAAAGGTTGTGATATATTGGCAACATTGGTTACTTGGAAGAGAATTTTTGGTACACTCCAATCATAAACCTTTAAAAAATTTAAATATAAAAGCAATAACAGATTAAGAACTGGGTGATTTGACATACTATCTGTCCCAATACAATTTTAAAGTTAAATATAATCCTAGAAAATTAAACCAAGAGGCAGACTGTTTAAACAGGCATCCAGTTCTAGAGCCTGATGAAAATTCAGATGACATGTTAAAAATAGTAGACCTAGTGAAATTAGAAGACATAAAAAAGGATTGAAGAAGATGCACAAAACTACAAAACAATAAGAAAAAACTAATATTCTAAAATTAAATTTATTATAAAAATTTCAAAGAAGAGAAAAACTCATTATCAGAAGAATTTAGTAAAATATTACTAAAATATGTACACAATACTTATTGTCACCTGGGAAGAGCGCAGATGATAAATAAAGTAACACCATTCTTTACAGCGAAAAATATAAACATAAACATAGAGAAGATTTGTGAAACTTGTGACATCTACTTAAAGAATAAATCATGAAGAAAATCATAACATGGATTAATGTCACACCTAGGTTGAGCAATGTACCCATTCAAGATAGTTTCTATAGATAACATCGGAGGTTATGGAGGATCCCGGTCAACAAAAAAATACCTACACCTACTGGTCGACCATTTCACAAGATATGCTTATATTTTAACATCAAAAAATCAAAACGCTGATGACTTCATAAAACTAACTGAGGAAGTAACAAAATACCATTATGTCCAGATGGTACTAACGGATCAATATCCAGGAATAAATTCAAAAGAATTAAAACAATTCAAAGTAAAGAAAAAATAAAATTGATTTTTACTGCCATAGATGCGCCTTTCTCCAATGGTCTCAATGAAAGATTAAACCAGACTTTAGTGAATAAAATAAGATGTATTATGAATGAAACTAACAAAGAGGCTGCTATTGCTATGGACAACTATTGTGAAAAAAGCTGTGGAGAAATACGAGACAGAGCATAGTGACAAAATTCTCAACAAAATACTTGCTAGACATAGAGGGTAAAACCATAAATATCCTACCGCATGAATTAAAAATAAAATGCACAGCCGAAGATTTAGAAAGAGAGAGGAAAATAGCACTCAAGAATACAATAAAACTTCATAATGACAACAAAAAAATATTCAACCTACACAGGAGACAAATTGAATTAAAAAGGGAGATCTTGTGTACATAGAACATGAAAATCACCTGAATAGGAAGAAATTAGATGAATTGAGAATTGGGCCATCCTCGATATTGGGAAAATCTTAAAGTCAATCTATGAAGTCAATACCGGACACAGAACCAAAGAATCAAATTTCTATGATATAACAACACTAACTCCAATGGTAGAAGGCTATGATAATTGAACAATTGCAAAAGTATTGTTCATTTCCCAGAAGGGGGGGGAGGTTTCTTACAGAAACCCAAATGAGTTTTTATTTCAAATTAAATATTTGAAGGATATAATCATTATATACTGCTAAAAATGAAAAAAATTGCTAATGATGTTGAGTATGCCAAATTTGTTGTAAATATTAATTTAAACAGTAAGTCAAATGCTGCAATGGGTGAAGGAATATTTTATTTTTATTATTATTATTATTATTATTATTATTATTATTATTATTATTATTATTATTATTATTAAAAAAGGGCAGATGTTAAAACCAACCATCACCCTGAACAAAACACGAATAGTTTTTCTATCCTTTCACCCATATCAAATATTGCTGGACATTTTTCTTGAAGGTTTTTCTCCTTTCCAATTCCTCCAGATGCAAATTAGAGCCCTCCTAAAACAGAAAAAAGATAGGTCAAGAAGTTATGCAAGGAAAAAATGGTTACTTTATTTTCAGATTACATACAAGATCATCAATTTGTGGAAAACACATTTCATTTAAAATTTACTTTAACTTCAATAATACAATTAGTGGTGGTATGTGTAAACTTTTTTGGACTTATGCGCTTTTCAAAAATTTAGAGCTATTAAAGAAAATCAAACCCCTTTTTTCTATTTTGAAAACAATTGACAGAAAAAAATTACTCTGATTTGAGAAAATTTGGAAAATGTCCTTGGAGCTTCAAATAAATCCCCCCAATTAAGATTCGTTTCTAGTTCTAAGGGCCAGGAGGGCCGATAGGGAACATTCATTTTGGGGAATTCATCCTGTAAACAATTTTCCCCCAGTGTTGTAATGATGGACGGACGGACGTTTTTAAAATAAAATAAAATCGGTAATTGCATCCCCAATATGTGTGATTTCAATCGAGATCAACTTTTTGCAGCAATACATTTTCTATTCTACATATTCAAAGAATTAAAAACTAGTCACGTTGTAACAGCATACGTTTATCGAATTATTTGTAATAATTACGTAATATTATCAACCAGTTGAATTCCCAAAGTGTTTCCAACGCTAAAACTTTTTGAACTGAATTCAAACCTAAGCGCTTAGTCTTCGCTATCCGCCAAACCACCAGTACATTGCTTTATAAGTTGATGGCGTGTTGGCTTTTCTCTTTAGAATAATGCCTTTTAATATAGACATTAATTTTATGATACGATAAAAGGAAATGACCCCTCTTTATATGACTTTTTTGTTGCATTTTTTGCCGTTAATAAGTAGTTTTACCTTTCCTCGTCATTTTTAAAGCATTGTTCGCTGATTTCATGAATTTAATATCATTTTAATAGTACTTTCTTCAAATATTATTTACGAGATGCAACCAAATATTCTCCTCAGAATTTCTGAGTAGCCTATTCGATTTCTTCGCTCCGAAATTGTTATGTCAGCCGTTGTGGGTATGTATTCTAAGCTTCTGTGACCCCTATCAGCAAAGAGTATATCTTTGCTAGTGCCTATCAGCACCATTGTCGATTCGACCAATTTCACGACAACTAAAGTCAAAGATTTGCTGGTAAAGAACAGTTCAAACCAAAAGTTTGTAAGCTGAGTTTACTTGAACGAAAGAAAAAAAACCTTGATTACATCAGTATCATATCCAACAGCTTGAGTTGTTCATTTAAACAGGTTTTGATAAAATTTTTAATGTAATTTTTTTTTGCTTTTAACGCATTTTAAAATAATTTTAAGAGCATTTTATTGGCAATTTTTGCCGATGTTTTAAGACATCAAAATCCGCCCCTATTTATGAGTATTCAATTGCTTGACGCGACAAAATATATCGAACATACGCAATTTTTGAAATTTCGAAAAGGTATCTGTAGTTTCAAAATATCTAAAGATTTAATAAAAATCGAATGTGTTTCAGTTTTAAACACAACAAATGTGAAACATCTAGTGGTGCTCCAACAGCACATACTTTCTCGCAACACATACTTTCTGGCACAAATGTGAACACGAATATTTTTTAATGTACGATTTTTTCTTAAATGTAGACATAAAAAATGAGATACATTTTTTTGGCCTGAAAATAGATTATTTGTGTAGTGATTACTATATTAATTTTTGGAATTTACGCGTACTTCACAAAATGTAATCTTTGTTTGCTCCGAATGTACTTAATATAAAAATTCCTGGTTTGTTTCATTTAATACTTTAAAATCTGTATTTTATTTATCTGTAAATTCATTTTTCAAAAAATAAAGATTTCATTTTTAAAAAATTCATTTTTTCCAAAAAATGAAAAGTTCTGTATAATTCGATGAAATAAAAATTTGGAAAAAAATATAGGCGTATTCCTTGTTCAATTTTCTCTAAAAGACATCAAGAAAAAAGTGGGCACTCCACACAGTTCTAAAAAATCAGTTGTAAGTATGAGGGTGCCTTCCCACGTACTAACGAACTGTGTTCGGTCAGTCTTTGATCTAAGTGCTGAATAAAAAGAATGACCGTCTGCTAATTAGGATTTCCAGAGTTATTAGTATTTCAGGTGTTACTCTACTCCCAGAAAAGATGGGTGACAGTGAAACGAATTCAATTTCGAGCCATTCCACGTCAAATTGCACAAGACTTGATACGGCTTTTTTAAAATGTATGATTATTTTATTAAATCTGAACATCAAAAGAAAGGACGTGTTTCTTTATTTACCTGAAAATTGATTGTTTGTGTAGTTATGCCTACATTAAATTTTGGTATTTACGCGTAAGTCGCCAAATACGAATGATTGATGCCCCGAATGTACTTAACATAAAACTCCCGGTTTGATTCATTTAATGCTTTCATAGGTCTATTTTATTCATCTATATATTACTTTCTCTTCTTCGGCATTTCCCCTTCAGGAGTTTGCCGTTTTCGACCTCCACAGAGCGGTTTTTCCAATGACCAGGTCTTAAACTTCTGTCCTCCATAGCTTCTGTTATGTACTTTTTGCTAACAGAGATAGTCAGTTTTCTGAGCCAGAATCGTCTGTTCACATTTTTCTTCCGAGGCTTCTGTGTAGGGTTGAGCGCGGTTTCAAATGTTTTACAGAGAATAGGTTGCAGGCCAAATTGCTTTAACCCTCCTCCTTTTTCCGGGCTTGGGACTGGCAACGGCAGCTACTGAAGTACTCGATCCCCCCAGCGCCCACCACAGACGGAGTTAATTACCTTCTCTAAACAATTAATATTTCATTAAAATTTTAATTATTTAAAAAAATGAAACTTTCTATATGAACTCGCTCAGATAAAAATTCGAATAAATATAGGCGTATTACTTATTCAATTTTCTACAACAAAAAAAGAAAGAAAAACGTGAGCACTGAACTCGTACAAATCTAAAACATCTATCGTAAGTATGCGGGCGCGCGCTTCTTGCCCCTGCGCTAACGAATTGTGCTCGATCAGTCTTTGATTCAAGTGCCTAAGAACAATAAAAGGAATGACCTCTGCCTGATTAGGGTTTCAAGAGATATTAGTAACTCATATGTTCTCTCTGTTTCCAGAAGGGATGGGTGACAGCGAAACGAATTCTATTACTGCTTTTTCTAGAGTTAGCGAAACGAATTTTACTGCTGAGTCCCTTTGCGTTCTAGGGGTACCCTCCTGACCTTACTCGTGAAATACAACAGACTACTTGTCAATATAATTTTGAAAAACAAATTTCAATAAGAAAACTATTGGGCTACAACAGTCCATACTTTCTCGCATTGTTTATAAATTTGCAATTTTCGAAAATTTAGAGTTCAACGAAAATGAGATCTTCGTCACTCTTTTAAACGTTCCTTAATCTATTCGTGGAAAAAAATTGAAGAAAAAATCTGGAATAGTTTTTGAGATTTGTTTTTTTAAATTGCATTAAGTTCTTGCACAAATTATTACGCAAATTCTAGTCGTTTTTTTAATGTAAATCTCAATTAATGAGCTGATTTTTTAGAACAGATTTGTTCAAACTAAAAATCTCTAGCTTCAATTTTGTAGTTTTCAAATGTTAACTTCTTGAAATTTTCGAAATTACAAACTTCGCTGAAATGAGACTAACACATTTTTTTACCGTCCATTGATATATATGAGGACAAAATTTGGAGAAATGAAATCTTTTTCGACGGTTTTGAGAGAAAAAATTAAAAAATACCTATTTTCTCGCAATATGACACCTTATTTGGAGATCTGTGAAGAGATTTCAAGGAAAAAAATATATCTTCATTATTGTAGTTGTAGGAAGTGTGTTTTATTTGTATTAACAAGTGTTGTTATCGTGTGTTGTGGTTTTATTTACCACAGTACACACCATAATCAAAATATCGGTTTCAAACTCAGAGAGCCTCGAGTTCATTTAAATCGATTGGGGAATATTAATTTTGGAGAAAATCGGCTGAACGGTTTAACCGCGTGTTGACAAGGGACGGACGGACAGATCCAGGTCATTATTCCCGTAAGTGTAATGCACGTTTTCCCTAGTGAAGTGGCGATGATCTTCCTCAGCTGAATGGTGAGATCCGGCGCCGACCTACACGTCGGCTAGCGGGATTTCCTCCATTCTGATAAGTCCCATCAGCGGGGCACCGCCCCAGCTGGGACAAGCTCTAAGCTCCCGACTGTTCTTCCGAAAAGTGTGATAGTATAGTCCGTGTAAGTATAAGTGTGTGTGAGGGGTGAGGAAAGAACGAAGAAGAGGAAGAAAAAATCGCGTGCATTTCTTAGGGCACTGATCCGGCATTCGCCGGGAGTTGATCGGAGAAACCATGGAAAACTAGCAGAGCAACCAGTCGTTAGAATTCTCCTCCAGACAGCGGCTGAAGTCGACCTAACTAACAAGGGAGTGTCGAAAATCCTGCCACTGACGGGACTCGAACCCTATAACCTTCCGGTCAGAGGCATTGCATTAACACCAGTTGATGCCCTGAGCCACTTTTGCCGTAGAATTCGTGAAAGTGAAAATTAAGTTGGTTCCAAACACACCTACCTGGGAATTACAAAAGTCATTATCGAGACGGAAGTCTCTAGGAAGCAGGTACATCCTGGGCTTGCGGTCAACAGTAATTATCTATTTTACATTTAAGTAGAATTAAATCGTAAGTTTATTATTTTAACTATCCGGGAAAAATTAAGGAAATGGCGATGATAAGCCAGAGTGATAGTTTAACTTTTTTTGATAAATTCACCACCAAAGTAGGATTTTACGTGTTTTTTTTATCTCCCTGACCAACGCCGTTGATATTTGTGTACCAAGGCCAGGAAATAAATAACGGTAATATTCATAAACGAAAAAATAAACTGGCGGTGCTACGACACAACGCATACACACTCGCATTATTAGTAACATAAAAAGTGGTCCTTGAAATCATCAACTGATGTCAAATATATGCCCAAGCAAAAAGCCGTTCTTCGGCTATGATTTCCCGTCTCAATTGCGTTCTTGTCTCGCCTCGTCTGCATTCTGTACAGATGTATTTGGAGAGTGCTTCATGTTGCTGAAAATATCCATATCAGGATTTTAAAAGAAATACAGACTTTTCATTGTCCCTGCTACCGAAAAAGTGGTATAACCAGGCCCTGGAAACGAAAAAGTGGATAAATCGTGTTCCAACAAGTAGTAAATTACTTCCTCAAACATGTGTAACGCCTAAACCTTTCAGCAGTGGCGGATCGTGACATTTTTCCTTGTGGGGCCAGGTGCAAAAGCACGAATATCATCTCAGAATCAATAACTTATTTAATTATAGGATGGTCATTTAAGAATTCATAAAATTAATATTGATTATTAATTAATTAAACCCTTTAAATCTATAAACTTTCATCAAAATCAGAAGTAGGATTTTTTATTAAGACTTTTCATCAAATAGTGTTATGTCAACAGAAACAAAAGATTTTTGTAAAAATGATGCCAATGCCATAGCTGATCTTACGGAATACTGAGAGTTCTTTTCTTCTTTCCATCAATTTGTGTAAATGAAAAGTCACTCGGTTGATATGCTCCTAACCGTTTAATATCAATTTTTGTTTCAAGTCTCAGTGAAGAAAACGGGAAAAGGCGTAATGAATCCACCGTGTTCATCTTACAGCCCGAACTTCCACGTGCACTTTGGAAACGGCGCGGCCAGTCTGCCGTTCTCTGAGAAGGGCCCGCTAAAATTAGCAAGCAGTGGTCGCGCCCAGTACGAAAGGGCGCTGACCTTGTAAAGGTGGACATGGTGGAAATAAGATTATTTCCACCAAGGGAGTGGAGATACAGCTTTGGGGCCCCGTGAGCACTACTAACGCTATCTTTGAGTGCGGCAAGTAACTATGACCTCCTCCAATTCTTGTTATTGGGACTTTGAATGAGCTTTGGGGACGAATTGTCGATGTTCACGAATAAACAATTCCAATAAAGTACTGCAATTGTCACAAAAAAATTACTATAAAGATTTTAAAAAACATTTTTGTGTATTTATTAAATATTGGTGGGTCCCGGCCCCTGTGGCCCCTTAGGACGAGCCGCCCCTGCCGTTCAGATGATTTTCTTCAAAATTGATATTCCATGTTTGATCTGAACGAACTCGAGGTTCTGCAAATTTGAAACGGATAATTTGATTTTGGAGGGCACTTATGCCGAAAAAATGTTGAAGTTTTGCAATTTTCGAAAAATCAGGGTTTTCTACGAACATGAAGCCTGCACCATTCTCTTAAACGTCCTTCACACTACAACAAAATTGAATCCAAAACATTGGAGACAGTTTTTCGAAAATGTTCCAGGGGCTTCATTTAACCCCCAAAATACCCCCAAAAATTAAAATATCGGTTTCAAATTCAAGGGGTCGCGACATCAGCCAGATCGATTGGGGAATATCAATTTCGGAGAAAATGGGCTGAATGGTTTAACCTCAACGTTCACAGGCAGAGGGACTGACAGACATTTTGCCACCAATCGATTTTTCGGAATCAAGAACACAACACAGTCTGGCTTCACCACGAGTTAAAGAATTTTTTTCTCTAACTTTAGCATCTGGATTTATCCACTTTTTGGTTGTTTGGACCCTGTAATAAGAGTTTTTCTGCCGAAAATTCTCCGTTTTTCGTGCAGCATTACATAACTCTCTCTAAATAAATATCATCTTCTATATTATTTTAGTAGTATATTTAGTATAATGCCAGGTATCTCAGACGACTACTAATGGCACGAAACCGCACACGACTTACGAAGGGCAAATAAAATACTGTAGACAAGAAATTTAAAAAAATATTAATACATTACGTTAAGTCTATGAAATATGTAAAAAAATATATATTTTGTAACTACAAACTTTTTAGTATAATCTATTGATACAACAATTATTTTACAAATATATTTTACAACATTTTTTCGATATTTTGTATTTTTTTTTTCTCCGAAGGGACATACGAATCACTGATAACACATCACTGGCGGGCTTGCACGTGCTCGGAAGAGTGGCATTAATTATAGGGAAGCCAGACTAGTCTTTTTTTAGATTCAAATACTTTTGTATTTTGGTTTGTATGTGATTTTTCGTGCTGTAGATTCTGTTGCGTTTTTGGTCTTTAATTTTGGTACTGATAGAACAATATGCACATAATTGCTTTTGTCATTTTTCCGTACACTTGTACTGTGTTGGCCATATTTCAGTTTCAGTGAGTGTGACCATCAACATTATGAAACTACATGCCCTTACATAATTTGCTTAATAATTTGCTTAATAAAACTTGAAATGGATTTTTATAATCCAAAAAATGCCGGCCCTGAATGATCGTACATGTTTGCATTCTAGTGGGCAGTGAGTGCGCGGTGGTCGGCGTTGGTGTTCTGGTAACTTCGCCGTAATTCGTGGGCAATTGAAGAAGTTTACGATTTTTACAAAGCCGCCATATAAGTTTAGAATTTTATGCTGTAAGTAACAATGTTTTTGATGAAGAGTTGTATTTTTACCTTTTCGTGCCTAAATTTTTTCTTTAAAAAACACGTAGTTATGCATGAGAACAACGCTATAGGCAACTGGAGGCGTGCGCTTTGTAATTGAAGTTGCTATGTCATTCTCTATTTTCCATATAATTATACGATTTCCATCCAAGTAAAGTCACGAGTTAAGTACATTATCAGCAATTTTATTTTCAAATTTAGTTTTCGTCCAATACGTCGCCGATCACGAATGTAAGATTTGATCGTGCTGTATTTGTTTTTAACAATAGGCGGTTAATGATAATTCGGCTATGGAAAATATAGTTTTTTGAAACGGTTTGTTCCATTTTCAGATAAAAATGTCATCCCTTCCATTTCCCAAGGCTCATATTGAGCAGCTCAAGACTTTCATTGATTTGTGCAAGAAACAACCGGAATTACTACAACACCCAGAACTTGCATTTTTTAAACAATACATTTTATCAATGGGAGGTAAAATTCCTCCACCCAGAGCTGCAGGAGATTCTCCGAAAAAGCCAGAACCCAAGGCAGCTGAGCCTGAACCAGCTGAGGAGCCAGCTGAAGAAGAACCACTGGAAGAAAGTGATATAGAATTGGACAATTCTGGTGTTATTGGTTTGTATTAAATTAGTCATTTTCTTTATAATTAAGGTGTTTACATTTTTCATAATGGAAATGTTTTCCTATCTTAAAATATCAGAATTCAAAGAAGTGTTTCCAACGAAATTGTCACATTTCTTTTTGTTATGTGTGGAGAGAAAAATATTAAATTCTGAAAATTAATACGTTTGAAGTTGCACTGCATAGGAGTTAAAAAATATTAACCTGACCAATTTCTGATTGAACTCGATATAATCTTGGAATAGAAATCCATGAAATTTAAATTATGGCTTTGTAATAACATCCATCCTTCATTGTCCTTTGTCAATTGCTAATGTGCGTAACAACAGGTTAGAATGTGGGGCAAATTTAATCTGTCTTTTGACTACAGGTCGATTAAGTACTCTTCTTGCTCGTCTCAGAATTGAATGAAAAGTTCTTTTTTTCTGCTATTTAAATATCTAAGAAATTAATTGAAATAAAGAAAATTTTTAACAAAATTAAACGTATGAAATTTAAGATATGACATATTAAACATATGATCTTTAACATGTGTATCATATTGTAAAAACACCACTCCTTTCTATGAACATGCTATGGAATTAAGTAAAAGTAGTCACATCATAGTGGATGTTTGCCATGGAAATATTTGTCTGCTTGCTCTTAAAAGAAAATTTTCTTCCTCTTTAATGTAGTTTTGAATTTTAAAATGTGGTAGTTTTGTCAAAATTATTTGAAAGTTTAGTGTAAGATTTGTGTTGTAGACCCTGATAATGATGATCCGCAACCAATGGGAGACAAAGACAAGGAGATTACTGAAGAAGATACGGACAAGTCCAATGACAAAAAGAGAGAGGCCATGTCTGCATTTGCATCTAGTGAATATGAGGAGGCTGTGAAACTGTATACAGAAGCTATTCTTCTCAATCCTGGTAGGAAATGCAATGCAATACCAATTTCTTGTAGTTATAAGTATTTCTTTCTGTTTAAATGAATACATGCAAATATCTAAGTTAGAAACTTTATTTTTTTAGTTTCTTTAATGGTTTAGTTGCAGTAATCTTATTACTTCTTTTGCCACCTTTTCCTTCCAGAATTTATTTTCTTTATTCATTAGCATTGAGCAGGTAATTTTAGGAGCTGTATTTTTATTTCGATTTTATCTTTTCTCTTTGGCTGAATGAGCTTTGGGCCAGGGCAGCACGTTTTTCGGCTGAAGTTGAGAACATGCTACAACTTTCGGAAGTTGTAGCGTGTTGTCACTTTGCACCTTTCAGAAGTTGTAGCGTGCTGTCACTTTGCACCTTTCAGATGAGGGCGGAAACCATGGTGGAGGAGAAGAGAGGTAGTTATGGGGTTTGACGGGAATTTTTTGGTGGGCAGGGCTAGTGAGAATGTATGTGAAGTGATAGATAATAATAGATTTCCTATTTTCTCTTACTGCACACTGTAAGTAAAGGAAGAAAGCAGCATTTTAATATAAGACTATAAGAAATGTTCATTTCTATGTGAAAAACTGCAAGTAACATTCAATTTTAATTTTAAAAACACTGCTAACAAATAACCCACCACTTCTCTCATGTTTAGCAAAAGGGAGCTCAGGAAAACTTGGCCAGAATGAAGTTACATATACTGTTCAGAAATGAAAGCAAGGGGGATATCTCTGCGTTTGCTTTAACAGGATAATTTTCACTGAAAGCTATCACTTCACTTTATACTTTGTCATAAACGTTATAAAGGCTGAGATGCGTAACTTTAGCTCCTCCTGTAACTTTTGAATGGTTGATGGTACTCCAATGCAGTTTTCTTGAAAGTGCAGGAGGGAATAGGGCTAATTGATGCTATTCATTTCGATTTTATTATGTGTGTTTTAAGAGATATTGAGGTAACTTTTTCAAATGGAACTATAAAGTTTTTTAGTCTATCATGAAGAGCGTAAAAAAAAACAAATTCAATGAGACACATTTTGTCTTATATTAAATAAGCATTTTCTTGAGTAATTTTGATTTTTTTGTAACTCCTGTTAAATGTATATTTTAAATGTAACAATCCACCAACCAAGGTCGCGCAGCGCTCTCCCTGCTAGCGTGTGCTCAGTGTTACAATGTCCATTAAATGCGAGTTGCAAAAAATCAAAATTGCACAAGAAAATGCTAATCTAACATATGACAATAAATATATCATTGGATTTGTCTTTTCACGCTCATCATAATAGACTAAAAAATATGTATAGTTCCATTTATAAAATCAAAGTTACCTCAATATCTCAAAAAATAGATATGAATACATGTGTTAATTAGCCCCAGTTCCTCATGCATTTCTGTGAAAATTGCATTGATATAACTTCAACCATTCAAAAGCTGCAGGAGGTGCTAAAGTTACATGACTCACTGAGTTAGTTAGTTAGTTAATGCCTTATTTTACGTGGCGAGACTCGGGTCATCAGGCCCGCTCTTCTGTCTAACCACGCAAATTTCTCTACGCTTCTTTCACCATCTTGCGAAGAAAGGAGGTATTATTTTGGGCGACAAAACAGGCGGATCTCAATTTTGCTCAGAGGCTTCTTTTAGGCTTGAGGATCTTTTAAATGCAGTAAATCTACTACATGGGACAGCTGGCTTTACTTCCCCTCCGAAGGAAGGCATACAAAGGATTTTTTTTTTGAGTATATAAAGAGTGTGCAAAATATAGAGAAAGTTGTCTTCATGCTGAAAAATGTATACACATATTTTAACTGAAATATTTTTAATGAATTTCTCGCGCTGCCCTGATACCTAAAAAGTTGATTTCACTTTCTCGCTACTTCTTATACAATATAGAAAAAGTATTGTAATACTGCAGGAAAAGAACAGTGAATTTTAATTTTCTACAGAAAACTCTGATTTCAGGGCCCTGGTAATGGAAGGGGATAAATTATATTCCTATATGTAGTAAATTGCTTCCTCTAACTAGTTATGCAGACAGAATCCATGTTTTTCGTGGATCCTTAATGCAGAAAAATCGATTGACGGCTAAATGTGTCTATCTGACTGTGGTCAACACTGGTTCCAAAACCGTTCAGCTGTTTTTCTCCAAAATTGATATTCCCCAATCAATCTGGCTAATGTCATGGCCCCTTGAATTTGAAACTGATGTTTTAATTTCGGGGGGTAATTTACATGAAGACCCTCGAACATTTTCAAAGAAACAGGTACAAATTTGTTGATTAAATTTTGTTGTGAAATATTGTAAAGGATACTTAAGAGAGTGGTGCAGGTCTTATTTTGTTAACACTCCAATTTTTCAAAAACTGCAAAAGTGCAATTTTTTTTTTCTTTTTCTCCATCTTCTTCCAACTAAAATATTTAAGGTATATTTTTTTATCTGTTCTTTAAGGTAGGTGTCTACCTAAAAAATAAAAATTAAGAATTAAGTGTCTATTTTTTTATTCTCTATTCTCTTATTCATTTCAATTCTTTATGCTGTTAGTGATAAAATATATTTTTAAATATTCTTTTCTCTTTTTCTTTATAATTAATTCACTAAATTAAGGTTTTTACTTCAGACATCATAACTCTACAACAAATTGATATACTTTGATAATTCTTCTTTTAAATTAATTACAATTGTATATTCTAGCAGGGAATTTGAAAAAGCCTAGAAGAACCGAGAAAAAAACGGGAGTTTGATTTGAAAACCGGGATTTTTCATTATTTTCAGATTTTCCCCCAACATTTAGCACAAATTCACATTGCGCATTGTATGCGGTTAGTAAAGTGCAGAATTCAGCACGGTACATGATAATAGCGAGTGTTAAAACCAAAGTATGTATGAGAAGTGTCACAAGTTTGCTGGAGGATTGCGAAGATCTTGATTAATGCACAACACAATTTCAAACACTGCCACTTACATAGGTGCAACATGGGTAGTGTACCTAGCACCTCATAGCACCTTTATGGTTGCCTGCGTGTTGCACGTGCATGGACAAGATGTTTGCGGAACAAATGTTTCACAGGGAACTCAATAGCTGAGTTTCGATTAGTTTTTTTAAAATATTTATTAACACTTTTACAATACATGTATGTTTGAGTTTCGATTAGTGTCGCACCAATTCTTTGATATCGGCAGTACCACTTTGCTAGTTTTTCGATAGAAACGACCATGTTATTGCATCCATCATATTCAGTTCATAACTTCTTTTGTAGAAGAGCGCGGTTGAGGCGGCAGGGGTTGTGCCCCAGGAAATATGAGTAGACCCTATTTCTATCGCTGCATTATTCCCCAAGGCAACGTAGGTAATAATATGAAATTAAAGTTAAAATGTTGGAACAAATTTATGATACTAAATTTTTTCAATTTTTCTTTCATGTTAAGTATTAGAAATAATGCTAATGTAATCCAAACACAACCAGTTTAAACAAAGTGCCTGTGGTGCATTCCAGAGTTTATTTCGATAGCCAGGAACAGTAGTCATTTCAAACTTGTACAAATGAAGCATACCATTATCAGCGATCAAAATTTCTTTATGTAAAGAAGTAATTTGTTAGTTCAAAATTAATTTTATTACTTTCCATTAATTTACTTTCTTTTAAAAGAACAGCAATAGCTTCCAAAAACCTCTCAAATTATGTTCATGAAGCACAGTAAATTATGTGACTATGTTTGTCGTCAAATTACACAAAAAATACTCATATTTTCATAAAATTCAACAAGACCTTTTTTTGAAGATCTGTATTTGAAAAACATATATCATTTAAAAAAAATTGTATCTTCATAATTGAAGTTGTAAGAAGACGCAGAATTTTTTAAAATTTTTTCAGTTTCAAACAGGCGTATCAACCAACAGGAGGCCTGCACCATTCTCTGAAGCATCCTTTGTGCTACCTACGGTCCAAATTTAATCAAAAACAAATTGTGCTGTTTTTTATGAAAAATTCTTTGAAAATGTCAATGTTTAAAAATTTCCCAAATATACTCCTTTTCGAAAAATTGAACATGACATTGTTTAAACATCTGTTTTTGATGAACACATTTCACTAAGAAAAAAATCTTTATAATTGTAGTTGTAGGATGACAGTGAAAAAAATTTGAACATTTGCAATTTTCAAAAATCAAAATTTTCAACGAAAATGACACCTGCGCTCCTATGCGCTAAAATGACATCCTATACAGTATTTGAGGTGAAAATTAAATAAAAATTGTTGATGCTGTCTTTAAGAAAAATATTGTTTAAACAAACTTATAGATTTCTTATCTTAAGGGAATTAAGGGAAAAATCTCTTCATAATTGTAGTTGGAGGAAGACGCCAAAAAATGTTGAACCTTTGCAATTTTCGAAAAATCATGATTTTCAACGAACATGAGACCTGCCCTGTTCTTTTAAACGGCCTTCATACTATCCAACCACAAAATATAATTAATAACAATGAAGCCATTTCTTTGAAAATTATGAAATTGTCGCAGTGGCTTCATGTAAAGTACCCTCAAAATTCAAATATCGGTTTCAAATTTAAAGGGTCTTGACATCGCCATATCGATTAAGGAATATTAATTTTCAAGAAAATTGGCTGAACGGTATACCTGCTAGCATTGTTCACTGTCAGTTGGACGGACTTTGGCATCAACCAAGATTTCGATATCAAGGACCAAGAAAACATGGATTCTGGCTGCACAACTTATTAGAAGATTTCTTTTCTAAATTTAGCAACTGGGTTTATCCACTTTGTTACCAGGGCCTGGCAACAAGAATTTTACTTCTGAAAATGCTGATTTTTCCCGCAGCATTACATAACTTTCAACTGCGTTAGCGGTAGAAGGTAAAAATATGTTCTAATGGTTGAAAAAAAACCTGGAAAATTCATATTCTCAGACATAGAAAACTGGGGAAAAATGTTGAATTCTAAAAAGCCAGATCGCTGATCACCCTGTCTAGTGAATGAACTAGAATGGTAAAGGTACTGTGAAAACTAAAGAGTTGGGATTTGATTATTTGAGAAAAAATAATGATTTATTAATTTATTCTGGACATTTCAGTTCATTTAACTGAAACTATTAGCAGCACATCTATTCTAGTTCATTCGCTAGAAAAAATCACGGGGTACGTGCTGCAAAAAGAATTGTATTATTATTGTTGTTATTATTATTATTATTATTATTATTATTATTATTATTATTATTATTATTATTATTTTAATTTTAATTTTGTTGTGTCTACTTTGACGCAATGCGCCTCCAAGCCCCTTGGAGGGGGGGCGTTGAGCGCTTTGCGCTTTTCGGAGTAATCCTCCGTTACTAACAGTGCTTTTTTGGAGTAATCCTCCGTTAATAGTGTCTGTCGCATCTCGTCGCAGTCAGTTGTCAAGAGGACCGCCAGGTAACATCTCCCCGTACGCGCCTCCCACCATGCACTCCTGCGTCACTATCCAGCGGTCAGAATTAGGAAGGAATAAGGATAGGGGTAGGGTTTAGGACACTTAACAGGGGTTGGACTAGCCATTGTGAAGCAGTCAAACCTGTTTTGTTGGAACAAATTTCACATGAGATTCGACAGGAATCGAACCCGGATCTCAGTGGTGAAAGGCTAGTGATATGGCAATGAGCCACGAATTCAACTCTTATTTATTATTCAACTCAACAATTATCTTTTATAGTTTGATTTATGAGGTTTAACATGCATGAATGTGCTGAAAATTCCTAATGAGGAAAATGCATCTGGAGTTCACTCACTAAGGGCTTGACGGTTGAGATTTGCTTCGAAACAAAATATTTACAAAGA